>PVKU01007971.1:0-79542 GCA_004027475.1 Anoura caudifer
AGCCCAGTCGCTGAGTAGTGATGCTGTATGTGGGGGTGGAGTCTGAGAGGAGACAATGGCACTTGCTTTGCTCACTCTCAGATTCCAGTCCCTTTCACTGCTTCCCCTTTGCCTGGATTATCTGTGTGTGAATGTGGGACCACCCGGTCAGCCAGCTGCCTTGTGTGGCCTCACTGGGTCTGCACAGTTGCCACCCCGTGCCCGGGTTCTGCTAGTCGCCGCCTGTGCACCTGGGGGCTGCCAGCCGCTGCTGCCTGTGTGCCCGTCTGCACTTCCGCTTTTTCCTGCCGTGACTCCGCCCCTCTTATCGGTCTGGATGAATCGTTGTTGGACTTCCAAACAGTTTGATTTTCTGAGTTCTGGTTATTTTCTTGTTTCTAAATCTTTGTTGTCCTTAATTTTGGTTGTGAGAAGAGGCACAGTGTGTCTGCCTACGCCTCCATCTTGTTGGGGAACAAAACCTTATTTCTTTAGTTAACTGAATTTTTTAAAAATCCTTAGCTCAAGAAGTGAAAACTTGTTTGGAAGGCAAAACTCTTTCACTCAGATCCACATCTCTGACTAAAAGGAAGGAACTGAAGGAAGCCCGTGGAAACAGAGTTGCATATTTCCATCAGCGGAGGCTCATCCTGCTTCCCTCTGCTGGTGAGTGATGCTAAACAGCTGGGAAGGACTCTCATTCCCAGCAACTTGGTGATGTTGTGTGTACAAAACAAAACAAATCTAAACTGGGATCTGAAATTGGTGTTTAACATTAACCAAGGGGGGCAAAACTTGCTGGATTTGGCATCGTGGGCAACAAGTATCTGGCTGTGGTGCCCTGTGTCACCGTCTGCAGGGAGGTGACTCATCCCTACTCTGACTTGGGAGTCCCAGGAATCCTCTCAGGAGCCATCCTCTCTGTCCATCCTGGCACCCATCAAACCGTCTGAGCCCTCATCTTGTTTACTTTATTAAAATCTCAGAGAGGATCAGGTGCCACCTGACAGTTTGAACTCTGTGGGCAGGTGTTTAACAGGTAGCATTTAAAGGGCAGCATGGTTTGGAGAAGCAAATGAACAAAGAACTGTAGTCATCTGGGGTCCAAACACCTGCAGTGTTTCTTTTCTATGGGCTGTGCCAGGTTACCCCTTCTCCATCTCCCCTACGACTTTTCTCCTCCACCACCCTCACTCTCTTTCCTTGTGAACTGGCTTGATCTGCCTTGTGCCTCTTTCTCCAAAATTCTGAGTATGGGATTGTGGAAAAGGTCCTCCTATCCAAGGAGTTTCTTCAGAGCCCAGTGCCAAGTTTTAGGTGTGGGGGAGGTGTTTGCCCTTACATGGATGGAGCACCCCTGAGGGGCCAGGTGCAAGTCACTGTGCAAGGTGCCTTTTCCTTGTGTCCTTTAATCCTTCATCATGATGATGATGGCAAACCCTGACATGGCACTTACCCTGTACCACACTCTGTTCTAATCAGTCTACATATATTCGCTCATTTAAATCCTCATCACAAACTCTATGGAGTTAGTCCTGTTATAGTCTTCATTTTGAAAATGACCATCTGAGCTATAAATTCTAAATATACAAACAAACAAACATGTGCCCAATGCCCCAGGGCTGATCTCAGTTATTCATAAGCCACAACAGGACAATTATCCTCTCTTTACAGGTGAGAAAGTTGGGGTGCTAATAGGCTCAGGAAAACTGTCCACAGTTCCAGGGTGAGTCAGTGCTATACCTGGGAATCAAACTCAGTCTCTTTCCAGAGCCCAAATTCTTTCCACTTTGCAGCTTTGCTTTCTCAGAGGCATTTTTGCTTTGACATATGCCACAGAGCGTGGCATTTTTAATGAAAGGAAAGCTTGCCAAATAAAAAGCAGATTAATGCGATATTTGGGATGCTTTCCAGTAAATAATCTCTTTCAGAATTCTTATCTTCTCCCACTCAAATAGCTAAAGCCATAACACTCACAATTATCTCAGCCTGGCTGCAGCAGTGTGGGAGGGAACTCTCTTAATTTTATTGCTCAGGGTAGACACTGGAGACCAACAAAACTTTCCTTTAGGTGTCTGAGCCATAAGTCAGAAACTGGAGGTATCAGATGTTGGCATTCTCCATCAGCCTCTCTGTGCTTCTCCTGTTTCAGCCATGTTGTGGAACACCATTATTTTAGTAGAGAAATAGAGCTTAAAATTGGATCAACATTGAAAATATTAGAAATGCCAATGTCAACCTGCTTCCCGAATAGATCAGACTCAGAGCATCATTTGAACGTGACTGCCTGAGACGTGAGGAGAGTCTATTGTTTTTATATTAGATAATCTTAGATACTCCCTGGGAATTTTCAAATACCCGTTGTGAAACCGAGGGGCTGGAAGAGCAACACGATTACTTCTATATGATATACAGCTGAATTTGAAGCCAGATGTTCATATTTGTGTTCAAGAAGAATGTGTGTCTCTACTCACGCTAGCTGTTAAAAGGCAAAAGATTTATATGATCTGAAGAGAAACCAGAGTATTCACTGGTTGAGGATATGGGAGATAGGTCTCAGTTTCTTTCTCTAAGAGCTAGTGACCTATTAACGGAAACATGAGGTAAGCCACAATAATCTGTGCCGTGAGGGGAAACACCGGTCGCTGCCTGTCTACAACAGACCAGGCCTTGAGTCAAGCAATTTATGTAGAGACCTAATTATCTCCATCACTAGGGAAGGAAAGAGACGTTTAGAACAAGGTGCCCTGGCCAACAGCTCTTTACTAGTGTGACTGAGATTTAAACTCAGGTGGTCCTCATGGAGGGCCTGCACGCTCCGCTACATTTTATTATTAATTCATCAGGATTCCATTTGACATTTAATGGCTTAACTTATTTGGTATCCCTTTATGGGATTCAAAGGTTTATATAATTAGGTCACCAACTTGCATAGTGTTTATTTTTCTTCCCAGCTTTTTAAAAAATTTTATTTTAATTGTTGTTCTTGTACAGTTTGTGTCTTTTACTCCCATCTCAGCCCACCACCCCAGCCCTCCCCACCTCCCTCCCATTTCCAACCCTGTAGTTTTTGTCCATGTGTCCTTTATACTTGTTCCTGTAAACCCTTCCCCTTTTCCTCTGAAATTCCCTCCCCCTCCCCTCTGGTGACTGTCAGTCTATTCTCAATTTCAGTGTCTTTGGTTATATTTTGCTTGTTTGTTTGTTTTGTTGATTAGGTTCCTGTTAAAGGTGAGATCATATGGTATTTGTCTTTCACTGCCTGGCTTATTTCATTTAGCATGATCCTCTCCAGTTCCATCCATGCTGTTGCAAAGGGTAGGAGCTCTTTCTAAGTTTCTGCTGCATAAAATTCCATTGTGTAAATGTACCATAGTTTTCCGATGCATTCATTTACTGATGGGCACTAGGTTGCTTACTAGGTTGCTTCCAACACTTGGCTATTGTAAATTGTGCTGCTATGAACATAGGGGTGCATAGGTTATTTTGGATTGGTGTTTCAGTGTTCTTAGGATATAATCCTAGCAGTGGAATTGCTGGGTCAAAAGGTAGATCCATTTTTAGTTTTCTTAGAAAATTCCATACTGTTTTTCATAGTGGTTGTACCAGTCTGCAGTTCCACCAACAGTGCACTAGGGTCCCCTTTTCTCCACAACCTCTCCAACGCTTGTTGTTTGTTGCTTTGTTTATGATGGCCATTCTGACTGGTGTGAAGTGGTATCTCATTGTGGTTTTAATTTGCATCTCTCTGATAGCTAGTGATATTGAGCATCTTTTCATGTGTCTCTGGATCCTCTGCATGTCCTCCTTGTAGAAGTGTCTGTTCAAGTCCTTCGCCCATTTTTTAATTGGGTTGCTTGTCTTCTTAGAGTGGAGTCGTGTGAGTTCTTTATATATTTTGGAGATTAAACCCTTGTCTGAGGTATCATTGGCAAATATGTTTTCCCATACAGTTGGTTCTCTTTTATTTTAATACTGTTTTCTTTAGCCATGCAGAAGTTTTTTATTTTGATGAGATCCCATTTGTTTATTCTTTCCTTTATGTCCATTGCTTTAGGAGACACATCAGTAAAAATGTTGCTGCATGAAATACCTGAGATTTTCCTGCCCATGTTCTCCTCTAGGACTTTAATGGTGTCATGGCTTATATTTAAATCTTTTATCCACCTTGAATTTATTTTTGTGTATGGTGTAATTTGGTGCTCGAGTTTCATTTTTTTGCATGTAGCTGTCCAGTTTCCCAACACCACTTGTTGAAGAGGCTATTTTTACTCCATTTTATGTTTCTGCTCCCTTTGTCAAATATTAATTGACTGTAGAGACTTGCGTTTATTTCTGGGCTCTCTGTTCTGTTCCACTGGTCATGTGCCTGTTTTTTGTGCCAGTACCAGGCTGTTTTGATTACAATGGCCTTGTAATACTGTTTGGTATCAGGTATTGTGATCCCTCCTACTTTGCTCTTCTTTCTCAAAATTGCTGCAGCTATTTGGGGTTGTTTATGGTTCCATATAAATTTTTGAAGTGTTTGTTCTATGTCTGTGAAATATGCCATTGGTACTTTAATAGGTATTGCATTGAATTTGTACATTGCTTTGGGTAGTATGGACATTTTGATGATGTTAATTCTTCCATTCCATGAACATGGTATATGTTTCCATTTGTTTGTGTCTTCCTTGATTTCTTTCTTCAGTGTTGTGTAGTTTTCTGCATACAGGTCTTCTACCTCCTTGGTTAGGTTTATTCCTAGGTATTTTATTTTTCTTTTTGCTATATTGAATGAGATTTTTTTTCTTGATTTCTACTTCTGCTGTTTCATTGTTGGTATACAGAAATGCCTTTGATTTCTGGATATTGACTTTGTATCCTGCTGTTTGGCCAAATTCATTTATTAGGTCGAGCAGCTTTTTGGCTGAGTCTATAGGATTTTCTATGTACACTATCATGTCATCTGCAAACAATGATAGTTTTGTTTCCTCCTTTCCAATTTGGATGCCCTTTATTTCCTTTTCTTGTCTAATCACTGTGGCTAAGACTTCTAATACTATATTGAGTAGAAGTGGTGAAAGTGGACATCCTTGTCTTGCTCCTGATCTTAGTGGAAAAGATTTTAGTTTTTGCCTGTTGAGTATGATGTTTGCTGTAGGTCTCTCATATATGGCCTTTATTAGGTTGAGGAATATTCCCTCTATTCCCACTTTGCTGAGTGTTTTGATCAAGTGGGTGTTGTACCTTATCAAATGCTTTTTCCACGTCTATTGATATGATCATGTGATTTTTGTCTTTGCTTTTGTTTATGTGATGTATTACATTTATGGATTTGCAAATATTGAACCATCCTTGCATCCTGGGTATGAATCCCACTTGGTCATGATGTATGATCTTTTTAATGTATTGTTGGATGCGGTTTGCCAATATTTTGTTGATAATTTTAGCATCTATGTTCATCAGTGATATTGGCCTGAAGTTTTCTTTCTTTGTTGTGTCTCTCTGGTTTTGGGATTAGGATGATGCTGGCTTCATAGAAAGAGTTTGGGAGTCTTCCTTCATTTTGGATTTTTTGGAATAGTCTATGAAGGATAGGGGTTAGCTCTTCCTTAAATGCTTTGTAAAATTCTCCTGTGAAACCATCTGATCCAGGGCTTTTGTGTGTTGGGAGTTTTTTGATTACTGCTTCAATTTCATCTGCTGTTATTGGTCTATTCAGGTTTTCTGCTTCTTCATTGAGTTTTGGGAGATTATATTTTTCTAGAAACTTGTCCATTTCACCTAGGTTTTCAAATTTCTTGGCATACAGTTCTTCATAGTAATTTCTTACAATCCTTTGTATTTCTGTGGTGTCAGTTGTAATCTCTCCTCTTTCATTTCTGATTGTGTTTATTTGGGTCTTCTCTCTTTTTTTCTTGATGAGCCTGCTTAAAGATTTGTCAATTTTGTTTATATTTTCAAAGAAGAGCTCCTGGATTTATTGATCCTTAGAATTGTGCTTTTAGTCTCTATGTCATTTAATTCTGCTCTAATCTTGGTTATTTCCTTCCTTCTACTTGCTCTGGGCTGTCTTTGTTGTTGTTCCTCAAGTTCTTGTAGGCGTAGGTTAGGTTGTTTGTTTGAAATGTTTCTGTCTTTTTCAGGTAGGCCTGTATTGCTATGAACTTCCCTCTGAGGACTGCCTTTGATGTGTCCCATAAGTTTTGGGTTGTTGTGAGTTCATTTTCATTTGTTTCCAGAAACTTTTTGATTTCTTCCCTCATTTCATTCTTGACCCATTCATTGTTTAATAGCATGCTATTCAATCTCCATGATTTTGAGTGTTTTGGGCTTTTCCCCTTGGGTTTGGTTTCTAGTTTCAGTCCCTTGTGGTTGGAGAAAATGCTTTGTATTATTTCCATTTTCTTGAGTTTGTTGAGGCTTGTTTTGTGTCCTATCATGTGGTCTATCTTTGAAAATGTTCCATGTGCATTTGAAAAGAATGTGTATTTAGTTTCTTTGGGATGAAGGACTCTATATATGTATCAGTTAAGTCCATTTCATCTAGAGTGTTGTTCAATGCCACAATATCTTTGTTGATATTTTGTTTGGAAGATCTGTCCATTTTTGACAGTGGGGTGTTAAAATCCCCTACTGCAATTGTGTTGCTGTCAATACCTTTCTTGAAGTCCTGTAATATTTTCTTAATGATTTAGGTGCTCCTATGTTGGATGCATATATATTTACAATGTTTATGTCTTCTTGGTAGATTGTTCCTTTGAATATTATGAAGTGACCTTCTGGGTCTCTCTTTATGGCTCTTCTTTTGAAGTCTATTTTGTCTGTTATGAGTATTGCTACCCTGGTTTTTTTTTCCCTGTCCATTTGCTTGGAAAATTTGTGTCCAGGCCTTCACTTTGAGTCTGTGTAGGTCTTTTGTCCTGAGGTGGGTCTCTTGTAGGCATCACATGTGTGGGTCATGCTTTCTTATCCATTCAGCTATTCTATGCCTTTTGATTGGAGCATTTAATCCATTTACATTTAAGTTCATTATTGATAGGTACTGATTCATTGCCATTTTTGTACCTGTGTCCCTCTCTCTCTCTCTCTCTCTTCCTTCCTTTCCTTAAAGCAGTCCCTTTAGCATCTCTTGCAGAACTGGTTTGGTAGAGGTGTATTCTTTTAGACTTCTTTTGTCTGAGAAGCTTTGTTTGGCCTTCTATCTTGATTGAAAGCCTTGCTGGGTAAAGTAGTCTTGGTTTCAGGCCTTTGGTTCTCATTACTTAGAATATTTCTTGCCATTCTCTTCTGGCTTGGAGTATTTCCATTGAGAAGTCAGCTGCTAACCTTATCGGGGCTCCCTTTTATGTTACTTCCTTTTTCTCCCCTGCTGCCTTTAAGATTCTCTCTTTGTCTTGGAATTTTGCCATTTTAATTATGATGTGTCTTGAAGTAGGCCTCTTTGGGTTCCTCTTGATTGGGACTCTCTGTGTTTCTTGGATTTGTATGACTTTTTCTCTCTTCAAATTAGGGAAGTTTTCCCTCATTACTTTTTCAAATAGGTTTTCTATCCCTTGCTCTTCTTCTCCTTTTGGTATCCATATTATATGGATATTATTACATTTCATATTGTCTTGCATTTCTCTTAATCCCTCTTCTTTCTGAGCCTCTTCTTTTTCTTGCATTTTCTGGGTGTTTTCTTCTGGGTGTTTGTCCTACAACTTGCTGATCTGATCTTCTGCTTCATCAATTCTGCTTTTGATTTCTTCCACTGTGTTCTTCAGTTCAGAAATTGTATTCTTCATTTCCTCTTGGCCCTTGTTGGTAGTTTCTATTTCCTTTTTCATGTTGATATAGTTTGCAGTGAGTTCCTCATAGCTTCCCTGTAGTTTCTGGTAGCTCATTGTGAGCTCATTGAGCTTCCTGATAACCATTGCTTTGAACTCAATATCTGATAGTTGAGTTGCCTCTGATTCATTTAGCATTCTTTCTGGGGCTTCCTCCTTTCCATTCATTTGGGGATTGTTTTTTGTCTTCCCATTGTTTGTGAGACTCTTCTTGTTAGCCTCAGCTTCTTAAATTGATCTGTTCTGGCTCCCTGGGTTTTGTGGTGTGAACTTCTGTGGTAGAATACTTGTGAGATTCAGTGGTGCAATCTCCTTTGGGTATCCTGGTGTTCACAGCTTCCACTGTCTCAGCTATTGGGATGCCCTGTCTTTGGCTCCAACTCTGGTTTTTTCACAGTTCCAGTTTTTTTTTATCTCACTCATAGGCATTTAAAAAAAGAAAAGAAAAAAATGAAAAAAGGCAAAAAAAGAGGAAGGAAGAAGAGATAAAAGTGCAAAGAAAGGAAGAAGGAATAAAACAAGGAAGAAGGAAAGAGAAGGAAAAGGAATTGAGGGATAAAAAATAAAAATAATAAAAAATAAAAATATATATAATTTAAAAAAAAACAACAACTCTTCCTGGTTTCAAACTTGCCAAACCAGTTTTTCTGGTCTTGCTGGCTGCAAGGGGCTGAGGGTTGACTGGTATCACTTTTCTCCCTCTTCAGCACTCAGTCAGCTTTGGGCTACTCTCCCCAGAGCTAGCCCGGGGCCTCTCTGGCATGAGTTCTGTGCCTCCTGCAGTGTGTGAGCTTTCCTGAGTTTATGGGCTTGAGCTCTAGTCTCCTATGGGGCATGCACACCAACCCTGAGTTTATGGGTGTGGGCTCTGCGGTTTTCTTGCATTGCACGTGCTCACCTAGGTTCACGGGCATGAGCTCTGGGTTTCGTACAGATCATGCCCACTCCCTGGGTTCACAGGCATGGGCTCTGGTTCTCCCACAGATTGCGCGCACTCCCCAGGTTCATGGGCGTGGGCTCCAGGTGTTCCACAAAGCCCCCTCCTCAGGTTGTGGGTGCCTCTGGTCATTTGGACGTCTCTGGTTACATGGGCTTGGGTGGCGTGCACTCTTCCCAGGGCTATGCGTGGGTGCTCACAGCCCCTGTGTGTTTGCCATTCGGTCCTTAACTCCCCTTCCTGGGACATCAAGGAACCAGGTCTCTCCCAGTGCTGTTCAAACCTTGTTTGGTCTGGGAGGGAGCAGTTGACCCAGCTCCCACCCTAGAGCCCTGTGGCAGACCTGGCAAGTGCCAGGCCTGGGGCGTCAGTCACCCTGTTCTCTGGGCTGATCCCTGGGCCCTTATTGTCCTGAAGTGCTCTACTTACTGTCTGGCTTTTCAATGTCTGCAACAATTTTTGATCTCCTATTTTCATATATGCTGTGGTACTGTTGGCTGTTTGCTCTATTCTTCCGAAGATCAGCTAGGTTTCTCTCCCATGTGTAGGAGGAAGTGGAATCTGCTCTCTCCTACCGCACTGCCATCTTCTCTCCTGCATAGTGTTTTGAGAAAACAATTTTGATCTGGAGTATTTTGAAGAATCTTGGGCAAATCAAATAATTTTCAGTTTTTTAAAAGAAATTTGCAAAACAGAAAACTTTACCAATTGTTTAAAGCTTTTATGTTTGTGGAGTGAGACTTATGGATGGTTTTTAGGAGAGGGATAAAAGAGGGAAGGATATCATTATTTGGTAATAAATGACGGTTTTGAATTTTGATTTGGCTGCTTCAAAATGTCTGCTTCCACTTGGCAGGAGTTAGGTTTGCTGTGGCTAACAAAAGGCCAGTCTTGGGAGAAGTGCTTATGTGGGAAAAGTGAGAACCCCACTCTAGCTGCTTTGGTTAGATCTTAGTTGGGATACTGTGTTCAGTTTTGGGGAATGTACATTAAGACAAATATGAAGCAACTAGGACACATTCAGGAGAAACTGGATGGCAGTGGGGAAATGAAACCTGGATGTTTGGAGGAGCAGGGCTGTGTAGTTGAAGAAAAGACTTGAAGGGCTGAGAAAACAGTGTTCAAATATTAAGAGGAATATCTTATGGAAGAGGAATGTAGATTTATTCTCTGTGGTCCTGAGAGATAAAACTAGAAACAACAGGTTCTGAGGAAGTAGATTTGTCCTTACAACGAAGAATTTCCTGTTATACTTGCCCAAATACATAGTTTGAGTGTGTGCGTGTATGTGTGTGTGTGGGGGGGGGGGGTGTAAGAAAGTGATGGATTCTCAGCCCCTGGGAGTGTTGGAACATGGGTGAAGTAACTACTTGGTAGAGCCACTGGTGAGGAGACTCAAGGGTACCGTGGGGATTGGATTTCACCAGCATCAAAGTCCTTCCCATCCTTGAGCATTTCAGCAGCTGCTGGACTGTCCTTTAAGGCTTTACCTACACCAGGGTTGGGATATGCTTTGTGGGGAGGGTGGATGACAGGGGATGAAGAATCCACAAATGCAGAGCAGTTACTTGGACCATTTTAATTTGGTCTGCCATTTTTATTTTGCCTTTCTTATGTACTCACATGCTTGCCTTAGATTGTAGGCACCGGAGGCCTATAGCTAAAACTGCATAATTCAGTATCCTTAACGTAGCACACCATCTCATACACTTGTGTTCTTGCAAATGTTACTTGATGATGATTTTATCAAGTCTCTAAGTCAGGTATCCAGTACTGTCAGCTGCAACAGTAAGGTAGTCTAACTTGGCTGCATGTACAAACTCTAGGTTTGTAAAACTTGTGGCTGCCTCTTCTCTTTCTCTGAGAGAAGATAGAACTTGAATTCTTTTTCACATTCTAATGAGATGGAAATTTCAGGATGAGAGAGAGAGAGAACAAACTATTCAAAGGGTTTCACACACAATTAAAAGTAGCCTTAAAAATCACCCATATGCTTGCCATACTGCTCCCAGCTGTGTGTCAGGTAGGAATTTTCAGCTGTTTTGAGACTCTCACCTCTTTACCTCTTTTTAAGGACCAAAAGTGATTGATAGAAGGTTTTTGCTCATGTCCTATAGCTGAACTCTTGTAGATTCAACCAGTAAATATTCCAGCAAAAGGAGCAGGAGCTTGGCCATTTCATTGCTTTCCTCAGGGAAGACACTGAGAGCTCATAGTGACATCTAATCTTCAGTGACCTCAGTTGTCACACCTAGGAGCAGGCTTCTCAACAATTCTCTAAATGGCTGGGAAGTATGATTTATGGAGAAAGAAGCATTTTAAGCACAGTATTTTTCAGGCACTTCATATTTCCCTCCTCATTGTGGATATACTGCCCATCTTTTGGAAGAAACTCTGAGCCCTTGGCCAGAGCCTCTTCTCTCATTTACTTCTATGAATTGATGTCCAGGGTGTTAGGTTTATGGAGATTTTCAAAACCCTACCCAATGCATTTAGAGAAAAAGTGGTGCAGTGTGGATTATTCCTAGGCACCAGGAATTGTCTGAGCCTACTTAGAAGGCTTGCTTTCCCTTGCCTACAATTTGCAATAGTAGCTAAGTCCTCAATGGGAAGGTGTCCTGTACAGCTATGGGTTTCAGTCCAATCTCTGGGCTCTTTTATAATTAAAGCTTGATTACTTTGTAGTTATTTGAACTGCATGAGTCTCAACTCAGTTTGTTAACATTTTTCATTTGCAATGGAGATATATATATTAGGATCTTAAAACACTGCTTCACACAGGGGCACCATCTCAGGAAGATCTAGTCTGTCTCAAATAATAAGGAAGCTGAATATTTTTTTTGGTACTTTCTCCCTACTACCCCCAACATTCCCCTCTATACTAATTACCACTTCCTTTTTGCCCTCTCTGCACATCTCCTGCCCTATTAAGAAATGGCCCAATTCTCAGCCTGTTTTCCAATAGTCCTTACTGGAACAGTGGCTGATAATGGTTTAAGTTAAGGTATCAGTTCTGATGAGGTTATTTGTATTTTAATAAAAAGCTTTGAAAGTTAAATATCGAAAGTACTGAATCTCTAAGGTTAAATTTTAGGCAGTGGGAAAATATTTTAGATGGAGATGAAGAGAGTTGGGCCAATGACACAGGACAACCAGGGCTCTCCCTCTGGTGCAGATCCGTGTGGCTGGTGACAGGTCTGGACTAAAGCAGAGACAGCATTGCTGTGCAGGCATGGGGAAAATAAAAGAGGCAACTGGTCAGGACATCATTTGGCCTTGGAATAAAGAAGATCCAGTACTTTGACAATTTATTTAAGCTTTTATGGGGAGAGGGATAGAGGAGCAGGTTGGGGAGCTCATACTAAGTTCAAGGAGATGTGAAGAATCAGAGATAAGGCACCATGGTCTCTACTTTCCAAGGGCTCATGCTGTGTGTTGGGAGGAAATCAGGCACATTCGTGAATAGACTAGCCTGGACACACCATATGAAAAGAGCTATCACAGAGGTACAAATTGCATGCCATTAAAATGTGGGTTCCCTTCTCACTGGGTTATCTAGAAAGGCATCTTATAGAAAGTAAAATTTTAGTTGAACATAAAAACAAACTGTATTTTGAAAATGTGTGCTTTTGAAAGAATTGATTTGAGTGAATGCCTGTGCTTGGTGTGAGGGAGGAAGTTTGCAGAGGCTATCAGGTGAGTGTTGTGCTGTCGTCTGGAAGATGGGGCTTCAATCCTGCAGGGCTTTGCGTGGTCAGTTTAGTGTTTTATATTTCATTTTGCTCACATTGGAAAGCCATTTAGTATTTGAGCAGGGGAATAATATTCTTTAAGAAAATAACTATGACCTGGGTGGATTAAAGGTGGGGAACAACATACTCATTTGTCCACAATTAGGGGAAGAGTGGAAGATTGCCTTTAACTCATTAGATGTGCATTGTATCTGCAGGAGCAAAACAAGCAAGATTATATTAATCCATAAATCCTCTTCCCACATATGAGTTCTTTTTCATCATGGAGCAAATATTTGGCAGCCAAGTTATCTTTACAGTAACAAGAGCAAAAACTATTTGGAATAAATGTCTCAGAACCATTTATTACAGTTGCACAGAACTGTGAGCAAATAGGATTGAGCTAAAGCATTTACTGTGGTGTAGAGTGTGGTTCTGCAGGGGCTGCCACACTATTATCTGTACTTTCATCTTGGTTCAACTCTAGCTATTGCCACTACTATTACTCAAAGACCTGGAGTGTCAACAAGATAATCGAAATAACAAAATGGGAGTCAAGAGTTTTCTGCCTGTTTCTTGAAGTTTTAGGAAGATTGTTTCCTTTTGTATTCCTTGCATTCGGAATGTAAAGCCTCCCAGACATCTAATCTTTAAGTCACATATTTTAAAAGGCAGTGAAATTATTTTGCAGTTGCTTTTCAGTTTAAGGCAAGTGTTTTGTGGGCTTCCAAATCCTTCCTCCTGAATCTACTTATAGAAAAAAAAAAACAATACAAAGTAAATGCTATATAATCCCAACTACATTGTTCTGGTGTAAAAATCCTAACATAGCATGATAGAAAAAGTTTCTGAATTATGAATTTTGAGATCTGAGTTCTAGTCCTAGTTTGATGAATGCCTATCTTGATGGTTTTTATCATGTCTTATATTTAATAGTGAGGATTAGGATTTTTCTATATGGTTTCCATGCTATTCTGTAGTACTATCCATATTATTTTTCCTTATGGAGCCTAGAAAATGGGCAGACACATGATAAGATTGTGGTCAACACTTGGGTGAAAGTGATATCTGTTACCTTTGGGCCAGAATATCTAATGCCAATGTGGGACTCTCCAGAATTCTTTGTCTCTGCAGTGATGACTGATAATTTTCCAGGTAGCGGTGGCTTTGTCAATCTGGATCCATAAATGTGGACAGTGAGAAGCAGAACTCCTTGCCAGCTGAAAATGGGCATGTACAAAGAGCAACTTTGTTGTTTTAAGGCACTGGGATTTGTTTTTTACAATAACATATATAATTAAGCTTATTCTTGATTGACATGGTCTCTATGGGGTACTTATAGCTGATGAATGGCGAAAGCCCCAGAGATATAAAATATATTTCTTTTCTTAAATTAACATTTTACTGATTTTTCTAAAATAGATGTCAAAGTCTGCTATGAGGGGTAGCAAGTTTCTTACATTGGAAATATTGAAATATTGATTGGGCAACCTCTTCAAGGTGCTGCTGTAGAAATTAGAGGTAGCTGCATGATATAATAAGAAATATATATTTGGTCTTCAACCCCTTTCTGATACTGAGCTCCTAAAACTCTTGGAATTTCCCAAGTGATGAGATGGATGAAGGTGTCTTCTGTTACATTAATGAGGTGAGTTTTGGAAAGCACCTAAGGGTGGGGTTGGTTGTCAGAGGAGCCAGCCTTGTGTTTAGAGGGCTGGAACTTTCAGTCCCACCCCTGCACTTCCAGGGAGAGGAGAGGGGCTGGAGGGAGAATCAATCACCAATGGCCAATGGTTTGTTCAGTCATGCCTATGAAACAAAGCCTCCATAAAAACCCTAAAGGAGGGGTTTCAAAGAGTTTCTGGGTTGGTGAACATGGGGAGATTCGGAGAGAGGGATGTGCTCAGAGGGCATGGATGGGGTTCATCCTTTCCCCATTCCTTGCCCCATATACCTCTTCCTGAGTCATATCTTTTTATAAGAAACCTGTAACCTAGTAAGTCAAATGTTTCTCTGAGTTCTGTGAGCCACTTTTATTAGTAATTTAATCAAACCTAAAGCAGGGGTTGTTAGAACTGCCAGTTTATATGAAGTCTGTCCAGAAAATATCTAGCCACATACTATGAAAAATAGAGACATTTATGGAAGAAGATACAAGAAACACTGTACATAGGACAAGGACGCCCCAGTCCCCTTCAAAGTAGGCACTCTGGGACCTCACACAGTTCTCCCAATCACCATCAGCTGCCCTGTTGTATTTTCTTGAATCTCATCCATGATCCGAAATCTCTTCCCTTTCAAAGGTGATTTTAGTTTTGGGAAAAGCCAGAAGTCACAGGGTGCCAAATCTGGGCTGTGGTGGGGCTGAGTCACCTGTGTGATTTGATGTTTCATCAAAAAACTCTGCATGAGACATGATGCCCGAGCAGGCATGTTGTCATGATGAAACTGCCAATCACCAGTTGCCTGTAGCTGCAGCCTTCTGAATCATCCAAATAATTTCTGCAGAAGAATGTTCAAGCTTAATGCAAAATTTGATGCAGTTTCATTGCTCTACTCACTCAGTCATTTTGAATGCGATGGCCACACAGTACATATGGTCACTCAACATCATCTACAGCCCCCACTGACCAGGACAGTGAAGTTGTCATTGTTCACACATGTGTATTCCAGTCCATTCTCCTTGGCTGCCAGGTTATGTCATTATTGTTCAAACCTTTCTCATGTTAACAATGGTTAGACTTTTTCTGGATAGACCTCATATAGCAGGTCATTCAGAAGCACAGGTGACAACCTGGACTTGTGACTGCCATCTGAAATGTGTTGTGTGTAGTGGGGGTAGTCTTGTAGGAGTAGGTGCTTAACCTGTGAAATTTCTGATACTGTCTCTGGTTAGATAGTGTCAGAAGAGTTGAATTATAGGACACCCAGCTGGTTTCTGAGAATTACTTGGTGTGGAGAACCACCCCCCCATCCTCCAACCCACCTTTCACCCATGTTGGAATTGGTACTCAAATCTTAAATTGGATCAGAGAACTTCAAGGTCCATTCTAGTTTAAAAGTATTCATATCTGGAGCTCCTGAGGGTAACTATTGCATCTCACATTTGTGCATTAAGTATGGTATATGAAGTGCTTTCTCCATGAGGAAGTGTTGACTTCCTTGCTCTGCTGTGAGAACAAGAGTTATTTACTGTGCCTTCTATGGAAACTTGAACAGGTGCTAAGAAAAAATCATTTGGAGAAATACACTGGAGAAATTCTTAACCTGAATTCCATAGCTACTCTGATAGCTGTATAGTGATATCTCATTGCGGTTTTCATTAGCACTTTCCTGATGACTAATGATATTAAACACCATTTCAAGTGCTTATTTGCCATCTGTTATCTCTTCAGTGAACAGCTCCATGTTTTTTGCTATTTTCTAAATGGATTGTTTATTTTTTTGCTGGTGAGTTTGAGAGCTCTTTATAGATATTACTCCTTTGTTGAATATGTGGTTTGCAAATATTTTCTCCTAGTCTGTAGCTTGTCATTTCATGTTCTGAAAGGGATCTGTGACATAGTAAATGGTATTGGTTTTGATGAAATCTGGTTTATTTGTTTTTCCTTCTATGGATCATTTCTCTCTTGGGTTTTTGCAATAGGCCCACTGTTCTCTCTGTTTCTTCCCTTGCCTCTCAATAGCCTTTTCTCAAGAAAGCAATGAGAATGACTTTTATGTAAAGTGCAATTTTTCACTCAAAAGTCTCCAAGCTTTCCATGTCACTCAGAGTAAAAGCAACAGTCTTGACAATAGCCTATGTGGTCCCTCATGATCTCCGTGATCTCATCGCTCCCTGTCTTGGCATTGACCACACTGGCTACCTTCATGATGTCCAGACGGGCCAAGCAACCCCCGATCGAGGACTCCAGCTTCTTCATTTTGCCTGGAAAATGTACCCCTAGCTCTAAGCTCCTTTGTTGCCCTTCGGTCTCACTGACATAGGAGCTTTTTAGTGAAGACTTCAGTGACCTCCCATTTAACATAGAAGTGGCCTCATTTCCTATAACCCCAAATTCAGGTTCTTGCTTTATTTTTCTGCAGGGTACTTGTCAACATTTAACCTATTCCACATGTCACTTATTTTTTTAAATTGTCTGTTTTCTCCCCTAAATTAAACTCCTTGAGAGAAAATATTTTTATCTGTTTGTTTGTAAATGTTCAGCTACAGGGTCTAGGGTCTAGAGAGCCTGGCACACAGGAGGGACTCAGTAAATATTTACAGAATGAAGAATAAATGAAGAAAGGAAGGAATGACTATGTAAGTCCCAACCTACCTTGCACTTGCTGAGATAAACCCCATGGTCCCAGCTTGGAGAACCTGAGCGGATGCCACCGGAATCCTTTTTCCTTTTCTGAAGACAGGTTCATTTCTTTTGGGAATTCAAGGTCTAAGAAAGATGCCTTAAGGATCATTTGCCTTGGAATGATGGAATTAGAATTTCTAATGAAATTTCAACTTCTACTGAAGTAATGGTTTTCAACGGCTACTAATGCTATTGTTGAAAGGCCGATGGGAACATTATAGTGGAGGCACAAAGCCAACAGCACCTGAAACCACTGGTACGTTTAAACATCATTGAAAATGGGACAATTTTATATACCTCTTGTTGTGATGTAATAGGAAGGTAAAAATAATGTTGAAATAATAAGAAATTGAACTAAATGTAATTAATTCCACCGATTTAATTACATGTTTACAAGGAAATACAGGTAATAGGGAAATACCTTAAATGACATTACAATCAACCAACTGAAATTGGAAAATTCTACAGGATAAACAACTTAGTTTCTTTAACAAATAAACAGCAATAAAAAAGGTAGGGTTGAGGGGACTGTTCTAGACTTAAAGATACATTGACCAATTGTAACATATGGACCTTGTTTGGGTATTGAAATCAATGGACCAGGTATAAAAAAGATGTTTTAATGCAGTTGGAGGAAATTGGGTATGGCTTGGTTATTAAGTGTTATGAAGAAATTATGGCTAAATCTGTTGGGTGACACAATATTGCTGTTATGTTAAAAAAGTTTTAGTCTGTTTAAAGAGCGATGATATAGTGCCTGAGATATGCTTCTAAATCCTGCCCCTCAAGACACCTAAACTAAATGAACAAAAAGCTAAGAGTGTATGTGCATTTGTGTGTATACAGAACAAGAATGACAGAATATTGATAATTGTTGAAAATTGGGCAATGGGTTCGTTAACCTGTGTTCCTATTATATAATTCTCTTTACTTTGTGTTTGAAAATTTCTACCACAAAAGGGTTTAAAAAAATCTTCTTTGTCCCTTCTTTTCCTGAGATTCTCCAAGAAACAGGAAGGTTAATCTCACCAGCGAATCCTCACAAGGCTGCATTTGTCTGACCTTTACTCTCCCTGTGCCTGTGACTTTAAGACATTCTGTGGTGCCCTTTCAAATTTGGATGCACCTCAGTCCAGTGGGTATTCCTAATGTTAGCAGTGACTTCTGGGAGTTTACTTCCTCCATGTACACCAGACCACCCATTGCATCATGGCTACTGCCTCAAAATGAGGTGTCTCTAATTTTAGATTGGAGTCAGGAGGATCCAGATGGTTCACCACTTATAACTGGTATAAATTTCAGCCCACAAGCAGAGGTGTGCAGGAAACAGTGTGAAAATTTTATATAACTGCACTTAGTTTGTATTTTAAGCGTTGATTCTGCAGGTGTCCGGTTTGGAATTTACCCATTCCTGTTTGGCAATCACACAAGGCCCAGGTCTTGAGGGTGGGGTGATGCATGGTCACTGTTTACTAGAGCTCACAGTTGTAGTTTTGATGTCCCTCAGCTTGGTTGCCATGCCTCCTTTAGATTGGATGGTCCCCTTGCCATGGGTGGGACAGGTTACCAAGATTCTGCTTGCATGCACAATACATCCATGTCCTCTTGGATTTTTTTTTTTTTATTGGCACATCTATCTTTACAACCTCACTTGGGAAGCCTCTTCTCTGTGATCCCTACATGTTTCTTTCTGACTTAGTGCCTTAGTACCCAACCCTAGTAGGGTAAGAAGGGAATATCTAACTTCAAAAATCCTGCTTCTGTTCTGTTTCTGCTCAATCATCCTTTCCTTCTATGGAGTCTGGGGTTTTAGAAGCAAAGGCAAAGATTACCAGCATAACTGCTTCCAGCCTGGCCATGCCCCTCCTTTGGCTGATAACCTCGGAGTCTGCTACCCACTTGAATGCCGAAAGGAAAGGGTGAAATAAAGGGAGAAAAGAAAAAAAAATGACACAGGAGCAGATTAACATCTCAAAATATCCTGCCACATTTGAAAGATGCAAGAGTAGAATTCATGGGAGAGGTTTCACTGGGAAAAAGGAATTGTTCTTGAAAAGGGGGTGTGTGAGTGGCAGAGACTATTGAGCCTCAGTCCACAGAATGTTCTGATGTCATCACTGAGGTCACAGAGTTCTGCTGTGGGCCCGGCAACCTTTGCACCTTAACAGCCCTGTGTTGTGGTGTGAACCCTGGGCCGTGCTGCGGGTTGTCTGAGGGGTCTGAGTTCTTCAGCCCTGTAGGAGACTCAACTGTTTTTATTTGTACTGAATCATTTCAATGGACATCCTGAGAGCCAAGAAGGGCCGACCTGTAGGAAGAAGGAGGAGCTGGATGTTAGGCATCTTCTAAGGGACTCTTCTAGTTGGTACTATGAAACGGCAACAAAAGAGGAAACATTTGGAAGATAAAGAGTCCCAGGAAAATAGTGAGAAGGGAGGAGGTATGTGCCGGACAACTTGTCTGAGGCCTGCAGGTGGTTGCCAGCCTGAACCTTCTCTAAGAAGCTGGGACTGAGGAGAATGTGTCACCTGTGAAGTAGGCAGGGGAAACCCGGCTGATGCTGCCATGTCCATCCCAAGGGTCCCCATGGTGTGAGATGGCACAGAAAGGCCAGATGTCCAAGGCAGATGGACAGTCAGCCCCACAAGTCTGAGCACTGCTTTCCTAGGGCTGCTTGGGCCTGGAGCTACGTCAGACTCCTACCCGGCTGGGGCTCCGCTTGCACAGACTCACAGGTGCAGCTTTTCTCAGCTCCCTCGTTCTTTCTGTTCTCTTTATTGGGTCTTACCCTGGGGTCACTGGGCAGGGGGTGTAAAGGACGCTGCTAGAGATCCATGAGTTGCTCTACGCATTTTACCCAAGAGGATACAGTAGCCCAATGAGTTAAAAGACGTGCTGAAAAATATCTTGAGGAGTGAAACACCTGTTTGAAAGGAGATTGTTTGTCTAGCGAAGGTGTCATATTGAAAAATGGAAATTTTATTCCTTCAGCTGGAAGAATTGACCAGTTAATTCATAGGACTTTGTGAATCCACAGGTGTGGGCTTCCCAGAGATCAAGGGAGGGGAGGGCCTTCCAGAGACTGTGACCAACTGGACGAGGGTAAGAACTGTTGTCAAGGTCCTGTGGGGAGCGCTGAGAGCCATGGATATACTTTGCAGGCCACGTGGTGACTGCGTCCATTAAATGTAATCTAGTAGCTTGCCCTGAGAAGGGGGGTGGGTCCTATGTAGGAGATGGGGTGGAATGGAGCCCATTGCAGAGATCTAGCTCCGGGCTTCTGACCCAAACTGGAGCCCGGAATCTTCCATGAGGCCCAGGGCCCTGAAGACGATAGTATGAGCCCTGGGCATGGAGGCCTGGGCAGTAGGCAGATTTTCAGACAGCAGCTGGGATGGGATGGGGAAGGCAGTGATTGGTTCTGCCCCTTACACTTAGGATCTTTTTGTCTGTGTGTGTGCTTGGTGCGAGCTGTGGGGAGAATATGGGCAGAGTGCTCATCGGATGTGCAGTCTGTGTGGTAAGGTTCCTGTCATCATGCTTGGTACATGTAAGAGTGTATTCAGAATTCTTGTGAAGGGTGTTCCATGAGACAGTTGTTCATAAGCAGTTGTACACTCTGATGGAGAAAAAATTGCACATCTCCACACACAACTTCTTTATTAAATCACGCACAGAGCGTGTGTGTGTATACACACATCACTCCTATACCATGTTCTCATTATGAACCCTGTTGTCCTCTCTTCTCACACCTAACTCTGGAGGTTGTACATATGTCTATAGCTCTACATATATCTAGATAGAAATATACACTGTATCTTCAACTATGATACAAACATGGCTACCTCCAATTACCTCTAAATACCTCTATAAGAACCAGTCACGGGTCACACACACCAACCCCAAAACACCTTGTATAGTAATACCAAACCCACTTTGCACAAACCACCAAAAAACTCAGATTCACCAATTCTTATTAAAGTTGCTGGATAAAATACAGAATATCCAGTTAAATATGAATTTCATATAATCCACAAATAATTTTAGTACATGTATGTCCCAAATATTATAACCCAAATATTGCATGGGAATATTTACACTAAAAATTATTCATGGTTTATCTGAAATTCAAATTTAACTGGTATCCTGTAGTTTTGTTTGTTAAATCTGGCTACATTTATATGCTTACTACCCGCTGACACATCACATACTTCCCGTATTTCTATTTAGTGTCTGTCTTCCCTTACTAGGATGTTTAGCATTTTTAGAGCCCCATATAGTGGAATAGTGCCTGATACATAGTGATTGTTCACTGAATATTGCAAATGAATGAATGAAAGAATGAATATAGACCATAAATACAAACCAGACCATATAATCAGGCCCCAGGCTCCTGAGCTGTGAACACAAACCATGCACACAAACTTTCCATAAACATAGATAGACTTTTCCACACTGTTCACCAAGCCAGTCCCCCACTTATCAAATACTTAGCTGATACACATCACTCTCACACTTCTGACATGTTCACAGTCACCACTCATGCCTGCATTCCTAACAAGACACTAATAAAGTAATTATTGGTTAAAGCTAAATACCGGAGTAACCACTGAGAACCAGAGTCCAAGGCATGGGTATTCACTACGCCTGAAAGAAGCCAGCCACTCAGTAAACACTTGTTAAATGAATGAATGATTCACAAACACACCCAATTGACCACATGTTTGAGGCTTTCATCCTTTCTCAGGAATCTCGAGGTCACAAGAAGATGCTCTTCAGCTTGGATTGACCAAAGTGGCCAAAGGCTGTGGCACAGGGGCAGATGAGGTCTCCTCTGCCTCCGAATACTTCTCCTGTGTTTCTTCTCCAAGCAAGCTCATCCATGGCGGTAAAGGTGTGGGCAGGAGGCACATAGATCCAAGCATGAGCCTCAGAGGAAACCCAGGGCAATCGGAGGAGCCGGGGGAGGATGGCAGAGCTGTCGGGAGAGCCTGGACATGAGCTCACTGTGGGAGTGAGCCTTGGTTCAATCACGGTGGGGAATTTAGGGAGTAGGGCCCAGAAAGGTCTGGGCTTCAGGTATAGGGCAGAGGGACCAGATTAAGCACCTTCAGAAGAACATGTAAGCTTTCCTTTACCTTTGCTTCCAGAGAAAGACAGAGTTCCTAGCACAGGCCTTCAGCGCAGGAGTGGGACCATCAGCGCAGGCCCACACACCTCACACATACAACCACACTCCATGCTTAGCACACACAAAACCCAAACACATGCCCCAAAGTGCCAGTCTCCTATACCACAGCCCACATTCCACAAATAGCACAACAGTAACATCAAAAACTCACATTCCTCTCATAGCACACACCCCACCAACATCCCACATACCACAGCCCTCACCTCCATATACAGACACCCCTCCAGTATGCCTACACGCACAAATGAGAAGCCTACAGGTACACTACCCCAGAGTGTGAACAACAACTAACAAGCTCATCACACACCTACGTCACACCATAGTCCCTCTCTCCTATAGCCCGTGTATTCATTCTCGTTCCCTCAGCTTCCGGCATGCCCCATGCACATTTTTATGTTTCTAATTTCCATTCCTAGGAATCCAGAAATCACTTCAAGACAGTCCCCAGCCTAGATCAACCCTAGCCCATGCTCAAGAACGAGGGGAGACTGCTCCCCTCTCACCACGTGTCTCCTTATCATCCCTTTTATCCGATAAGACCTGTGTGACCTCTCAGTGTATGAACAAAGAGGAAAGGGGCATGAAAGTATATTACATGCAGGTACAAGTGAAAAAGGGTGTAGCTGTCTCCTGGGAGACAGAGGCAACCCCAGAGTCACCAGAAAAGAAGCCGATGGTGGAAGAAGTGAACCTTCCTGAGAATGTGCGAGTAAGTACACCCCCCTCTGAGGTGTCCACCAGAAACCTCCTATGTGACAGTGAGACCAGAGAGGAAGTGAAAGAGCCTGAGGAAAGAGGAGAATCAAAGGGCCTACCAGGATTGCCCACAGGTGAGGAGATACCCAGGGCCAAGACACCTGACTGGCTGGTGACTATGGAGACTGGCTTCAGGTGCATGGCCTGCTGCAGGGTCTTTCCCACCTTGGAGATCCTCCAAGATCATGTGCAGTTAGGGATTAAGGAGGGCTTCAGCTGCCATGTCTTTCATCTCACCATGGCTCAGCTGAGGAGCAATGTGGAATCAGAGAAGATCCAGGAGGAGGAGGACAATGATAAAGAGAAAGAGAAGAAAGAAGAGGAAAAAACTCAGAGGGAGCAGCCCCCAGGGTGAGACCATCACATGAGGAGGTCCTGGAGCTAATCAATGTCCAGGCTGTGTGTTTCATTCTCCAAAGGATAGGAAGTGAGTGGGGGCTACAGCTGCTGAGGGTGCTGTGCCTTCTCCCAGGCAGGACTGTCTCCAGTCCAGGCCCAGGCCCCTGGGGAGAGTTGGGGGCTGTATCAGATTAGGGAACAACTGAAGGGTGGGGTTGGGGTGGGAAACTGGGCCTCTTCTTGTCTAGGCATTTAATAAAGTCATGACTGTAAGTGGGAATTTATCCTGAGCTTTTTGGTTGGTTCCTGCAGTAAGTTCTGAGAATGTCCAAGGGCTAACAGAGCACCTTTCTTCTGTAACTAAGAAGGATTTTCCTCTGTTTCGGTTTCTATACAGCAACTGAGATTCCAGGCCAGAAGACCCGTGAACACTTATCTTGGGCGAGGTAAGGCCTGAGGCTGGCACAGTCTTCTGAGCCCACATCATAATGGCCCAGAGGAACCTCAGGGAAGGCCGCAATGCGTTACCCGGTGCCTCTGGAGCTGCACGGACTTGTGACATGCCCAGTGCTTCCCGGACTCCACCTGCATTGATTTATTGAGAAAGTGGGGAATTTTGACAGGAGTTCTCCCAGAGACTCCATGATTGACCTCCAGGGCCAGGAGTGGTCTGAAGAAAGGTCAGGGGGCTTAGCAGGACCGGAGGTTTAGTACTGAGAGCCTTTGGCCTGAGCTGGGATCTCACTATGGCCCGTGGACATAGTCCCTTGAGAGAAAGTAGAATGTGTAGAGGGAGATACATGGAAATGAGGTTGGTCATAAGAGATCTGGAAATGTTCTAGAACCTTTAGTTTGCTGTAGTTGATCTGAAAACACACTCACGGTGATATGCGTGGCCTCTGAGCTGTAAGACAAAGTGAAGGGTAACTCTGACTAGTAGGACTCATATCGCTTCTTGTCTTTTCCTCTTCTTTCTGTTTTGTTTTCTCACTTCTAGGGAGAAGAGAGGATCTTGGAGACAGTAGCAGACAGAGTGCCAGTGGTGCGGAAGATGCAGGGCCCAGGACTCAGGCTAACATATAAACATATGCAATAAAGGCTGTTTTCCAAAAATGTCCTGGATATATTCATTTTTGTAGATCAAACTTTTTTAATACTTTAAATCATTAATTTTAATTACAGCTTATGTTCAATATTATTTTGTACTAGTTTCAGGTATACAGTATAGTGGTTAGAGAGTCATATATACTTTACAAAGTGTTCCCCCTGTTTCTAGTACCCACCTGGCACTATACCTAGTGGAAACAACAGTCTTATCTCATCTTATCTATATCCACCATCCTTTTCCAGAAGCAGCGGTACCCAGCCTCTTGGGATTGTGCGACTTTTGCAAGGCTGGATACCATGACAGGCTGCACTGAGTTCAGATGGAGCATTTGGAAAGCAGCAGGTGCTATGGGAATCCAGGTCTAGTGGGTCCTGATCGAAAGCACTAAGAAGGGAAACTGAGAAGGCCTGGAGGGTGGTTTGGGTGTCTCCCAGGACAAAGGAGAAATTTCTCAGCTTTGAAGCTGTCCATGGAGCAGGTTCCTCCTGAGATGGTGACACTTTGTTACAGCTCTCAAAAAGAGGCCACCTGGCCACAATCAGGAACTGGGGGGAAGAGTTTGCTATATTAAGAGTGTGAGCCAGTGAGCTCTGATATTTCCAGTTCTGACAGTCACATTTTAACTTCTAAATTAATTCTTATTCTAGCCTCTCAAGATTTTGATCCTGTCACCTCTGAACTTCATCTTCACACCACCTCTACCACCCACTGAAACTCGAGGCATCTAGCAGGTACTCAAGATGCATGAGGTTGTCCACTGTCTTAAAGGTAAGGGGAAGCAATATGTCTTCCTAATCTGAATAGGGGGTCAAAGCTGAGCTTTAGAGGGACTAAGGGAATTAGAAGGAAATAATTTGAAGTTCAGAGGTTTTATCAGTTTAAGTAGAATAAAGTGTAATTCCAAAGTCCCATGGACTTTTTTTTTTCCAGGATGTGTAGGGAGTCTTCCACGGGGCTTTACTGAATCAACAATAGTTCCAGTGGTCTGGTGTTGTCATTATTATCTTGGCAATAATAATAAACCAGCTTCCTAACTGGTTTCATGCTTCCCAGCCTCTTCATCAGGGACATCATCTGCATATGCATATCTCTTTCTTTTTTTTTAAGATTGTATTTACTTATTTTCAGAGAAGGGGGAGGGAAGGAGAAAGATGGAGAGAAACATTGATCGTTTGCTTCTTGCACGCCCCCAACTGGGGACCTGGCCCACTACCCAGGCTCATGCCCTGACTGGGAATTGAACCAGTGACCTTTTGCTTTGTGGGACAATGCCTAACCCATTAATCCAAGCCGGTCAGGGCTATATGCACATCTCTTGCCTCAAGATGCCTAGTGCTTCCTTTAACTGTCATTCCAAAGAGTTTAGAATTTGAGGCTTATGCGAGCTACCCTTTCATACTCATTCTCCAACCACCTCCGTATACTCTGTAATCCCCACCTTTGTTCCTTTTCATCTGCTACCAGGAATTATCTCTTTCTCTTTTCCTAGGTCTACATCATTTCCTTTCCTTTCCTTGGAATGTTTGACTTCTCTCTTCCACGGACTGCTTCAAACACATAGGGTTTATTCCATGTAAGTTGGTAGGATGTTGGTTATAAAACAAGGGTTCACTGCTGTTCCTGCCGGGATTGAGACTTCCCTGTAAAGTAGGGAGGGGTGTAACATTAGACTCTGTAGGTAGGATTCAGAGTGTTGCAGCAAGCTCATATTATTTCACAAGAACTGCACTGACCAAGAGGTGGAGAGTTGAGGCCTGCGGCTTGAACGCTTCTCTAAGATCTGTCACACCCAGATCCTCTCGGTGGAGCCGCTGACAAAGCAAATTTTGAATAAGACTTTGAATCTCTGCTCAGAATAAGGTATTTCAGAGCAGTTTGAAGGATTTTAGTAAAGTAGATGTAACTGAACTCCCTTCCCTGAAATCAGCTTAAATGAACTGGAACAGAAAATGAAAATAGATGGGGATTTCTCACAAGTGAGGACGGGCCACAGCCCTTGCCACACAGGCCATCTGGGAGGTGCAGCCAGGTGTGGCCGCCCTGACTCACACTCACTGACTCTGAGTTTCCCAAGTGTCTGAGTTTGGGAGTGGAGGCTGGGGTCAGTGGTCCAGTGCAGACTCAATAGTCTCAAGATACCGATTCTCATCCTGGGCATAACGTCCCTAAAGCACATGTTCCTTGTCCCTGGTCACACTGATCTCTCTTCCTCAATACTTCCCTCCTTCTCTTTCTTACCTCCAGTGCAGGGAACAAATTTATTATTAGTTCACAGAAATCTCTACTCTTCTGCTATGGCTTTTGCTTTTAACATTCCAAAGCTGAGAATTTTTCTTTTTTCTCCCTTGTGCTCGGTTTTTACCTGCCTAATGCACTCAGAGTACTTAGCTGACAAGATGTGTGTATATGTGTGTGTGGGGGGGCAGAATCTAGGAGCAAAAAGAAATAATAAAAACTATTCCAGTTAATATTTCACAGTATTATACAGTTATATATATATTTAAAATTTAGGAGTCATATAGAAATATTCCCTTCATAAAAATCTCATATGATATTAAAGTAAAAAAAAATCCCTTTTCATAATACTACAACTTCACTCCCAAGCCTATTTTCTTTTGCAGAGATTTTTACTATTAGCTGTTTGATTTCAAGACCTTTGGTCCATGCATTTAAATACATAGGTGTTTTATATATGATATCTAGCTTTATAGAGATTTTTGATTAATAAATTATATCATATCTATTTTAAAACCAACATTTTTTTTTTTACTTCTGGTCAAGGTGGTGGCATAGGTAGATACAGCTTACCTCTTCACACTGCCATGTCAAAATTACAACTAAAAATATAGAATAACTATTACTCAAAACTGTCAGAAACTGAGTTGAATGGAAATCTGACAACTATGGATTTAAAGAAACCACAGCCACCCAGCCTGAGCCAGCAAGCTGGTACCATATCTGAGATTCCCATCAACCTGGCTAACACTGTTTGACTTGCCTTGGGGATCCCTAGGGACTCTGCCTCACTCAGCCTGTGGGCCCACCCAAGCTGCTTTTCCATATGAATGGCTGGTCTTGGCTCATTCTTCACAACTTCCTAAATCCTATTAAACAAGCAACACCTGGCCTCTTTGAGCCCCAGGCCTGGCACTAGCAGCAGCCAGCCTAGTTTCACAGATTGGCTTCACCTGGGAGTCTCCAAGGCCAGCATGAGTAGCATTTATATCAGATTGCTTTATAGCTCAGGCAGGGTGACCCCAGGAAAAACACAAGTGGGAGCTGACCTTGGCCTGTACCACCCAGCAAACATCAGGGCAGCGTATCCAGTGGACAGTTATAGACCACATCGAACAACCACACCTTGCCCCAGCGCAGCTGATACTCCACAAAGGGTGGAGGTTGGTAGTAATTGGTCACAGACAATCTCTGAAGCTGAGTGGCCTGGGTAAATCCCTCCCATTGACTTGTTAACAGCAACCAAATCTCAACTATAAGAGGAATGTGTACTCAGCCCACACAAAGGGTGCACCTTGAGTAGCCAGCTTGGGTGATAGGGGAGGCTGTGCCGCTGGATCCTACGGGATACCTACTGCATTAGGCCAAACTACCAAGACACATTGTCAAAGCAGCTCTACCTAATACATAGAAACAAACACAGGGAGGCTGCCAAAACAAGGAGAGAAAGAAACGTGGCCTGAATGAAAGAACAGATCAAAACTCCAGAAAAAAAGCTAAACACAATGGAGATGAGCAATCTATCAGATGCAGAGTTAAAAACAGTGATTATAAGGATGTTCAAAGAACTTAGTGAAGACCTCAACAGCATAAAAAAGATCCAGTCATAAATGAAGGATACACTAATTGAAATAACAATTTACAGGGAAACAATAGCATAGTGGATGAAGCTGAGAATGAAATCAATGATATGGAATATAAGGAAGTACAAAACAACCAATCAGAACAAGAAGAAAAAAGTATCCCCCCAAAAATGAGGATAATATAAGCAACCTCTGGGAAAACTTCAAGAGGTCTAGCATTCACATAATAGGAGTGCCAGAAGGAGAAGAGAAAGAGCATTAAATTGGAAATCTATTTGAAAGAATAATAACAGAAAACTTCCCTAATTGGGTGAAGGAAATAGACATGCAAATCCAGAAAGCACAGACAGTCCCAAACAAGATGGATGCAGGAGTCCACTCCAAAACACATTATAATTAAAATGCTAAAGGTTAAAGATAAAGAGAGAATCTCAAAAGCAGAAAGAGAAAAGAAGTTAGTTACCTACAGAGGGGTTCCCATAAGACTGTTAGCTCATTTCTTAAAACTTTGCAGGCTAGAAGGGATTGGCAAGAAATATTCAAAGTCATGAAAAGCTATGACCTACAGCCCAGATTGCTCTACCCAGCAAAGCTATCATTGAGAATCAAAGGGCAGATAAAGAGCTTCCCAGACAAGGAAAAAACAAAAAACTAGAGGAGTTCATCATCACAAAACCATTATTATATAAAATGTTAAAGGGACTTATTTAAGAAAAAGTAGATCAAAACTATGAACAATAAAATGGCAATAAATACATATCTATCAACAACGGAACATAAAACACAGAGAAGCAAACAAGAAGAACAGAGACAGAAAGATGGATACAGAGACTGTCTTGATGGTCACCAGATGGGAGAATGGGTGAAGAGGTGAGGGGATTAAGAAATACAAGCAGGTAGTTACAGAATAGCCATGGGGATGCAAAGTGCAGCATAGGAAGGACATGGAGTCACCAAAGAACTTATATGCATGACTCATGGACATAAACAATGGTGGGGGGATTGTTTGAGTGAATAGAGGGTGCTGGGTGGAGGGGGGAAAGAGGAAAAATCAGAACAAATGTAATAGAATAATCAATTTTATTTATAATTAAAGAAGAAAAAGAAAAAATAAAATCAACACTTTTTATTGGAGACCTTTTAATTTTAAGTAATATAGTTTATTTTCTTATTTTCTCTTACATTTTCTAATTTATTATTGCTAGTGTAGAGGAACTTGATTGATTTTAAAAATTTATTGATCTTGTATCTATCTGCCTTATTGAACTATATTATTAGTTTCTATTAGTTTATATGTGGATTTCCTGGGTTTCCCAGACAAATGATGATATTAAATGTAAGCAATATATTCTCTGGATGAATTTAATTCATTTATAATGTATTTTATGATACTTTTAAAATACCTATTAACCTTTTCTATACCTTTTTTTTATTTCCGCCCTCCCCAGACATAACCAACATCAAAGATTTGCAAGTATTCAGGCTATATTTAATTACTTTCTTGCATATATATTTACATATATACAGATATACGTATCCATAAGCAATATGTAAAATTTATTTAAATATTTACATAACTTATCATAATCTAACATCTTTTTTCTTTTTTTTTAACAGATTCAGTTATGTAATTAGGATTTTCATATAAAATTTAGAACTTCTTTTGTGAGGATAAAGCCCATTTGTGAGAGCAAACACAGCCCAGAGGAGCGGCTTTGATTTTTGGCAGAATTTGTGAGTCCACAACTTTCTGATCTACCTTGTGCTGCTCTGGAATCTCGTATTTCTCTTTCTCTGTGTCGAAGGTCTCCCCCTCCTGGTGTCTGGGCTAGTGCAGCTTTTTCTTGAAGTAAGTGGGATGTTTGGAGATTTTCACACCACTGATACCAGTTTCGGTGGAGGCAGTGATGACAAATTTCCGTTGTGTTCTACACAGAGGACCTCGATGGAGGGACAGAGGTCCAGTCACAAGTAGCAAGCCACTGCTCAGCTGCTTCAGGAAAAGCACTGTCTTGTGTCTGCGGCCCCAGTGAGGATGATCAGAATGGTCGTGGGAGTGATGCTGGCCCACATTTCTCTCACATGCTGACTGAAGGTTTTCTTGCTTTGGCTCAACAGCTTATGAGGCACATCTTCAGTAGGATGATAGTATTTAGGCATTTTGCGAAGTGTAATCACTCAGGCACCACTGTTTTTGTCACTACCAACCTGTTTTGTGACAGAAAAAGAACTTTCTCCTTTTTTTTTCAATTGTGGATTTAACTACTGGATACTTCCTCTTGGTACATGGTCTTTTGGAAATACAGAGCTGACTGGGAATACCTGCCAATCCCTCTGACTAGGACAGGGTTTTGTCTGTAGTGGGGCTTCTCCTTCTTAGACGTCTTGGCTTGAGGTTACCCTTCCTAATCCTGCCACCAGCACCAGCCTGCTTAGCCTCAGGTTTCTTCTCCTTAGTATGCTATTTCTCAGTTTTTTTACCTGCCATCTTGCAAGATGGGAAAAAAATAGCTAGCATCTTTTTTTTTTCAATACATGGATTTTATTGCATGTTTAAAATATAATCTAACATCTTGCATCTTCTTTTTAAATTTTTTTATGATTTTCTTTGCTATGAAAAACCTTTTTGGTTTGATGTAATCCTATTTGTTTTTTTTTCTTTTGTTTCCTTTGTCTAAGGCAATATATCAGAAAAAATATTGCTATAAGAAATGTTGCATTTATTTTCTTTCAGTCATTATTGTGTTTTCAAGATTTACCCATGTCAATTCATATAGATCTAGGTCTTTTTAAAAAAATTTTGATATTATTTTATCATATGCATATAGCACCATTTAATTTTCATTCTAGTGTTATTGGACAGTTGGATTGTTTTCATTCCTTCTCTAGAATGAACAGTATTTCCTAGAACATCCCTGAAGACTTCTCCTGACAGTCAAGAAGGGCCAGGCTGCCTGACGGATTGCTGCTTGCCTGTGGCCAGTGGCCAGTAGGCCACCTCCACCCACCAATCTGAAGCATAGATGAAACGAAAGTCCCCCATATGGGAAGATCTGAGGAGCTTCTCAGAAGGTAGGAGGTTAATGCTGGGCATCCTGTTGGGACCCCAGGGGAGTCTGGGTTGGCCCGAGCCTCCTTGCTTTCACCCTGGGCACTCCAAGAAAAATGTGGAGGAAAGGAGAATCCAAGAGCTGTGAGTAGACACAGAGAGAGATGTTGAGGGACAAAGCTGTTACTGAGGTCACTAAGTGGATTGTGAGGGTGCAGAGAAATTAGATAGGCAGACTCTGCTTTCTGAGAACTTGTCCCTAAAGGATGTTCATTACTAAGTGATGCTGGGAACACATAGCTGACTTGGGCCACACTGTCAGAGAATGCTGCTACTCTTTCAATATCTCTGCTTGTTCATATACTCTTGTTTCCCATTATGTGGTTACTGTCTTTGGCACTGCACAGATGTGAAGCACAATAGCTAGGGGGCCAGGGACACTAGTGACCAATCCTGCCATGCAGTATTAGTCCACAGCTGGAGGGTGACAAAGGTGGCCAAACTGAACTCAGGAAGGAAAGGTGGTATTTGAAGAGAAAGTCTAAGTTGAGGGTGTTGTTCCAAGTCTTGGTGAATACAATCTAGCTCTCGTGCCTCAAGCATTTCCTGAAGTCCTGGTTGTTCATTATGGTGGCCCGGGGTGCTGGGTTCACTCAATGAAGGAACGTGCACCCCATGATCTCATCACTTGCTCACACTTGTCCTCCTCTGCTACACACTCGGCAAGACTGGTCTTCCCCGAAACCACTTTCCACCTGCTCCTGTCGTCTCATGAACACTTGCTGTCCCTCCCCCATCCCCCCGATCAGCCATTGCAGTGCATTTATAGTTTGACAACCATGCTTCTCACCATGTTCTCAGCAACTTCTGATAAATTAGATCCACTTTATGCTGTAGTCTTCACACATCAATAATCTTTCTAACTTCCCCCCTTTCAGTAATTTTTAATCTCCTCACAAACACTTAGAAGTTATTCCTCACAATTTAGAGAATATTTATTGAAAAGGAATAAGCTCACAGGTGTTCTTGCAATTATGGAAGCTTTCCTGTCTGGCAACCCACAAAAGCAGGCCCACAGAAACCTGCAGTTGCGTTTCAAACCCTTCTAAGAACAAAGCCCGTCCCAAAATACCTCCTAGCAAATCAGAGTCCTGATGTAAGAGTCCTTGGACAACTGCCTGAACTGAGCTTTGGATTCACACCCAAGTAAGACGATTTAGGGAAAAGCTGGGGAGTAAACGTGTATTAAAATCCACTTAAACACAAAACCAAAACCAAAACCCCCCAAAATTGGAAGAAAATTCCACATAAAACAATTTTCAGCAGCAGTTCCATTTCTCAAACTATGAAGAATGTCTGCTACATGCTATAAAGATTCCTAGTTTTGAATCTGCACCAAGGTGTGTTGTGTGTGAGTGTCTAAGGTTGTGGTATGTTGGAAGTGGGGATAATTGAAGGGCACTATGAGCTCTGGTTACATAGCCAAACAAGTTCAGCCAAGTCACCCACTGTCATCTACAAAAGTTGCATCAGGCCCGACAGATTCTAGCTGTTTCTGCTGTGCGTTTTGGAGCAATCTGTAAGCCCAGAGACTTGGGGTTCCCATTGTAGGTTTCTCAGTCAACATTCCACTTTGAGATTTCCTGGTCTAATCACAGTGCAGCCAGAATCTGACCTGATCACTCTGTTGTTCCATGTGCTCAGAGCTCTCTCTTGTCATTCCTGGGGAATATATTTCCTACTCTTTTGGCTAACTTCTTCCCTCTTCGAGGCATTCAATTTTTTTTCTCAAGACTTTAAGGCCCTTTGTTTTTGCACAGTAGATTCTGATGCCTCCTTAAACTTAGAGTAAGAATCATTATCAATAGAAAAATTAGTTTATCTTTTTTGAGGGGTCATGAGAACTTAATCTTTAATCCTCTCTAATAAGGAAGGGGAAATATGATAATCAAATTAGCTAACAATTACTGAAAAAGCATCATAAGCCAAGCAGTCTTCTAAGCATTTGTATGCACTATTTAGTTAGTTCAAAGAATTACTCTATGAGGCATATGCCATTATCATATCATAAGATGAGTCCTGTCTGGTCTAAGTGATTGTGGGCACAACTCCTGGAACCTTCCAGGAACTTTGTTGTTCTGCAGACTTGGATTTGGCTGGGACAAGATCACACTATCCTGGGGTATGTAAGAGAGAACAAGGAATTTCTTCTTGCCTGAGGTTACTGTACACAGTAGTCATATCGGGTCCTAAGAAATTCCAAGATCAATAAGATGAACCTAGTGAAAGAAAGCACACCTATCTAGATTATTCTGTGTGCAGAAAACCTCTGGCCCCGGAGAGTACTGAGCTGGCTCTGTTTGTTCCCACTGAGTGCAGGTGTAAGGGCTGCCCATGATCCCCCACCATCAGCCTGTAGGTGTCAGAGCTATCTCACACTCAGATGTTTATGAATGTCCTGGCGTAGTGGACATAGAATACGTTGGATGGGCCCCCTGGGTCCCTTTCTTGCTGGGGAGACATTGCAAAGTGCTGGCTGGTAGAGACACATGTGTACATGGAGGCAAACAGAGAAAGCTCAGGGTGCTTGCTCTGCACTTGTGCGTGTATTCCCTTCCAGTAGACTCTCTTGTCCAGCCACTGCCAGCCTCCCTCAGAAGGAATCCTTTCATCCCGAGGTTGGCTGTTTGTCTCATTCTCCTTCATCATCTCCTCCCCAGTCCATGGTCATTGTGAGTTGTTCCCATTCCACAGCCTCCTCCTCTTTCACTTCATCTCTGTTCCAGTCTCTCCCCCTCCAGAGGGGCCTGCTGACTCAGTGGTGGAGCTCCAAAGATAGGAAGAAATACCAGCCATTCCAAAATAAAATACAGACACATCAGGAAAACTTCAAACCACTTATCCTAGCATATTTTTAAAAAGTACACAAGCAGTATATTAGATTTCTCAGCGCCAAAACTCAAATGATAAATAAATTGAATAACAATTTTTTTCTTTACTCCTTCCCCAATTTATTCCAATCCTCTGTTAATATAACCAACCATTTGGTATGTAAACTTTCAGACATTTTTTCCATTCACATACACACTTATCCCCCCCACACATGTCACCTACAACATCCTGCGATCCTGGGGTTCGCTCTTTTCACTGAGTCACCCCTTGCGAAGCTGCCCATGTCATGGAGAAATATCTCCAGTAGCTAGTGGTAAATACCTGCTTAGTGCTTATTCTGTGTCAGACACTCTTCTAATTGTTTTATATATAATTATCATGTATAATTTTCACAACACACCCATGTGATAGGTGAGATTATAAACCCCATGTGTCAGATAAGTGCATAGAAAGCACAGATAACACCCAGAGGCCAAGTGACTTGCCTGCAATGTGAGAGTGAGTCCAAGTCCATGCCTTTCCTCACTTTGCTCTCTTACCTCCATCTAGGAGACTTGATGATTTTGCTGCTAAAATCTTTAAATGTCATGATACAGTTTTACATCCCTAAAACAAGCATGGGGTTGTGAGATGGGCTAAGTAAACTATTATTTTTAAAAACTCTTATGCAGCTGCATGAAGGTAAGCCAGGGTCTATAATAAGATTCAAGATTTCCTATTAACTTAAAAATAGCTCCTTGAATATAATTTATATAATATCAAGTCTAGAATATGGTCCAAATAGTAACAGAAAATGAAAATGTGTAGGAAGTACTTAAAGTTGACAACTACGGGGAACATAGAATTATTGGGGCCAAGGTGAATACCCATAGAAAAACTTGCTTTTTCTGTCCGAGGCCTTTGAAAGAGCTCCACCAACTGCCGAGGTCCCTGGAGCAGTTGCTCAGCTCACTTCTTACTTAGTACAGAAGCATTTCCCAATTTGATAGAATCATAAAGAAGCCTTAAATTTGGTTAGCAGTTCTACATTCTTGATTCAATAATATTTTCAGAGTGTGGGAGGATATCAAGCTATGAAAATATCCTTGGAGAGATTTGCTTATTAAATTTGACTTTTTCAATCTTCCTAAAACTTTTTTTTTTAAACTAAACATCAGGGAGTTCTCTTTATTTTTCAGGTCTATGTTTTCCTTCCTTTGTCTAATAAACTTTAAAATGCTTTTTGATGACTTATTAAGGTTCAAAAATACATATCTCTTCAAAATAAAGAAGATGGTGATACTAACAAGTAGAAATAGCCCTAAAATTGAGGATACACTTCATTATAACTAGTTAATTGGAAGGAAAATATCACACTCAGTATTCAGAGTGTATAAATAGAAGTCAAGGATGCTCTGTGGCATCTCTGGGATCCTGACGAGTCTCCACCATTCTGATGAGTCAGGTTGACCATTGAAATATTGAAGGTTTAGTTAAATTTGAATGTCAGAAAAACCACGAATACATATTTAATAAAAGTATACCCCAAATATTGCATAGAATTTAGTTACACTAAAATAATTATTTTTGTTTATATGAAACTCAAATTTAACTGGGTGTCCTCTAATTTATTTTACTGACTAAATCTGGCAGCCCTGCTGATGAGCCCTGGTGGGGGCAGCTAAGGGATGGTGCACACAGGTGCTTGGACAGTCACAAGTTAGGTGCTTGAGGACATTGAGGTAGAGTGTAGCATCCTTTGTAGTTGGTAGCTTGGAAACCATGGCCATTCTTGATGGCAAATGCTTCCTTTGACTTTCCTGAGGTGGGGTGAACCTTCTTAATGTCCTGTTAGTAAGTGTGGAAGCCCATATTCAATGGGGGAGCCCAAAGCCAGCTCATTCTCACTCCATGTTTCCAATTCAAAATGAAATCTCCCTGGAATTAGCTGTTTGTGACTGACAAGAGATGAGGAGGATTGCGAAACTTGGGGTTAACATAGCCTTTACCCTTTATGAGTAAGTTTTGCTGTCTTGGGAGATTTAACAGGGGCAATGTGATTGCAGGGGCAAAGATTCCAGATTCCACGATATAGTTTTGTTATATGAAGGGGGATGCCCCTCAAAACAGAATTACCTTCTGGAGGGCAGAACCCTGGTGGTACAGGCTTCCTCTACTAGGTGAGTGTTCTAGGAACCCATCTGTATCAGTGTGCCAGCTGGCGTTGTTGTGAGAGGCTGTGTTTGGCTTCTGTGAATTTTTTTTGAAGACTCTTTCGGTGTATTTGCCCATTTCATGATGGGTGATTTACAAGTGCACCTGCCCACACCGTGTTGTGTTCAGCAGTTTTTGACCCAAAATGGCATGACCCCAATGCCCCGCCATTCCTATTTACCCAATCCTGTCCCAAACAACTTTTTTTCATTTGTTTCTCTGGATAAAAAAAGTCCTCAAAGGGAAACATTTTGTTGACGTGGAAAAAGTGAAACAAAAAATGGCAGAGGCACTAAAAGTCAGCAAAATCGATGAGTTCAAAAACTGTTTTGAGCTATGGAAAAATCATCTCAATAGGTGTGTTGCATCAAATAGAGTATATTTTGAAGGTGACTAAAGTTTAAACATGTAAGAATAAATATACAAATTTTTATAATAAATTCTGGGGTTTCTTTGGGTCTCCCCTCAAACTTCTGGATGTGTGACCAGGCTCTAGTGGTCCACAGAATGAAGATCTTAGAAAGACAGACCCAAGCTTGGATGTTTCTGGGGACCAGGCAAAGGCTTGAATTTAAAGTTGACTTTTTATGGCTTGTGGAGACATAGTTTCCAGAGGAGAAATCATGGAGGAGACCTTGGCTTTATCTACTGTGCAGACTTTTATATCTGATTTTTTCTAGATTATGTTTCAAAGGTAGAGCTGTTTGCAGCTATGGAGGTCCAGAAAATTCTGTGAGTGCTTTTGGACCTTCACTCTGAGAGAGAGCAGGGCTAAGGCTGTGGACATGCTGTGAATTTCTGACAAGGAATTTCCCAGGACCCGAGACTTGATGCTGCTCCCTGGAGTAGGCAAAGTGATTTTCATCCACTCATAGCTCTGTGAAAGGAAGCTGCTGCACCTGGTCCAGAGGGTGTTGCATGTGGTCAGAGAAGGCTGGTCATATTTAGGTGATGCTGGTGTAACTAGAGTCAAAGAAAACAAATTATCCAAAGTGCAGGTGTCTGAGATGGGAAGGATGTTGCTGAAATTTCACAAATGCTATAGAATCAGGGATTATCACCAGAATGGGTTATAATTTGGGTTGCAGGTAAGAGAGTGAGGGATGGAATAGGGATTGACCTCATACAACTGGCCAGCTTTCCATCCATCCATCCATCCATCCATCCATCCATCCAATAGGTATTTATTGAGTTACATGTGCCAGGTACTATATTAGGCTTTGAGATACAGTAGTGAAAAAAAAAAAAACTTTTCAGTTTTTAAGGCATTTGTAGTTCAGTCAGAGAGCCTGATAAATAAGTAGACAATTATGAGATAGGAAAAGCCATTTGATGGAGGAAGTAAGGTGTTCGTGGGTAGGTCAATTAGTTAAACCCAGTAGGGGATGGGAGATCCAAGGGGTCTTCTTAAAGAGGGTGATATTGGAGATCTGCAGGGTGAGTAGAACATTCCCAGGACCTTCCCAGGCAAAGAAAGGGGGAAGGAGAAAGTTCCAGGCTGAGGGACCAGTCTGTATGGAACCCTTAAGATGAAAAGTACATTGTGTGCTCTGCAGTGTGTCTGGGACATGAAATCCGAGGGGTGGGAGTGACAGGAGCTGTGGCTGAAAAGGCAGTCCGGGCTCTGTAGGCTGTGTTAACAAGTTTAAACTTTGGTTCTTTTCAGTGGAGATTCATTAAAGGTATTAATCAGATGTACGTTTAGAAAAATCATGTAGGTAGCCCTGGCCCGTGTGGCTAAGTAAGCTGGAGCGTCATCCCGTAACAGAAAGGTTGCTGGTTCATTCTCCAGTCTGGGCATATATGATCCCTCGTCCAGGCACATATGGGAGGCAACCAATTGATGTTTCTCTCTCACACTGATGTTTCTTTCTCTCCCTCTCTCCCTTCCTCCCTCTCTCTAAAAGCAGTGAAAAAATGTCCGCAGGTGAGGATAAAAATAAAAAGGGGAAAACAAGTCATGTAGGTATGTAAGTGTATGGGGTGAATATTACTGGGCATTGGTACACGCAGTGAGCTCGAAATCTGTGTGCAGACCAGTGTCACTCATGGGACCACACGGGGCACTGGAATCAAGTGGGACAAGTGACTGTTTTTCTTTCTTTTTGAATCTCTTGTGTGAGGGTAGGCTAGAGGATGCGATGCCACAGTTCCATTAAGAGCAACATGAAATCAGTGAAGTCTCCTAAGATTCTGCAAAGCAGACCTTTCTTTGCATTATTTTAAATTGCCACAGAACCTAAAAGGGTCATCACTACAGAAAAGGGGTCTGGCACATACAGCAGCTGCAAGGAAATAACAGTTGATAGAAATGAAAAAGAAATGGGATTTGAGGGATTCTGGGCAGGGTGCTAGAAGTGCACAGTAGCTGCAGGCTGTTCTGAAGTGCAGCGCTATAACCTCTGGTCCTCCTTGCCTTCTCCACTTCCTCACCCCCAAACCCATGAGAATGAAAGGGTCTTCTAGAGAACTGTGGTCAAATTCCCTTTTATGGAAACTTCCTATACAATTAATAGCTTCCTTCTTTCTCATGAGGAAAAGATTAAATTAACAACCATGGTGATTCAATGAGTTGCACCCCCTGCAGAGATGATGCCACAGATTCTAAGAGATGGGGCACATGCACTACTTGTGAATTTCTTCAACGAAATCTCTGTGGTCCAAACCTGTGCCAGGTCAGAGCGCAATGCCCTTCCCCTAGGACAGGGAGGGCCCTGCCTTTTGGGCTTACTTCAAATGAGGTGATAGAGTAATGACTGGACTTTCCACAGGGAACCATTTTTGCTTTTGAAGAACTTAATAAAAAAGTAGAACATCTCTCCTTAAAACTTGTTTCTGAATACCTTGTTTTTCCATGACCCTCTCTTCCACCAAAGTTTAAGGGGGGTATGTATGTGTGTATGGAGTGAGACTCATATCTGCTCAGGCATTTAAGTAATCTGAAAATTGGAAAGATGAATTCAATGTGTCTATGTGAATTAAGTTCAGTACATGTTTGTGCATAGACTGGTCTCTCTCTTAGTATCCTAAAGTATTTACCCTCTTGTTCATTTTAAAAGAAGACAACTTAGGCCTGGTTCAGGGAAGGGAGTTACTCTTTAGCTTTACCTTATTTTTTATTTTCCAATTACAGTTTACACTCAATATTTTTCTGTATTAGGTTCAAGTGCACAGTTTCAAGTGTTAGGCAATCATGTACTTTATAGTGTGGTGCACCCCGCCAATGTTTGAAGTACCCACTTGGCGCCACATGTGGTTGTTGCAATATTATGTGTTTGAGGAAGGTAAACTACTGTTGTGAATCTAGTTCCAGGATGTGAAGGAAGCCTCACTAGTAATACTGGTGAAAGCCCTTTGCTTCTTTCCAGCACAGATGCTGTGGAAGGTTTCTTTGTCTCAATATGCATGTGTGTGCCTATGTCAACCTTTGGATGAACCATTATGTGTCACAAGTGCAAGAAGGAAGCCTAATCATGGCAGACACCTCCCACTGCCCAACACCTTGTGGTCTGAAAGTATAAAGCTCCCCAAGCATTGATAATGATGCTTATCTTCTTTATTAGTCACTTGGTACCATTTAGAAGTTTGAGCTACTGTTTGTAGCGCCCTGTTGCTTTCCATTTCTGAGTGTGTTTCATCATTATCCCTTCTGATCCTGGAAATGTCATTTTTAACAAACTACCAATTACTATGAAATGTCACTACAACGAATATCAGTATTCTCCACAGAATTTGTTATACTGGGATTTGACCTTTATTGTTAATTCTTGGACTGTCTTCCTAGTTTGTGGCTTATTTGGACTCACATTTCTTCTATCTGTTGATCACTTCAAAGCTTTTGTCTAGAAATTAAGCTGGAAAAATAACATAGAAGGCTTTCCCCCCATGATAGTCCCTTTCTTTGATGCAAATAATTGAAAATGGGCAATGATAGCATTAGGGGACTTAAAGTTTGAAGAGTTTAAGAACGATTTGGAGAATCAGGAGTAAAAGGGACTAATATAAGTTGGTTTGAAATATTTCTTTGCTCCCAAATAGATTAAAATATATTTGAATTTATGTTTATTATAGAAAATGGTTATACTTTAGCACTTTGAAGTTGTAATACTCAGATGTTTGTTGAAAATCTGTGGTAAAATTCTAACTGGAGATCTTAGAATAACTTGCCACTTGGTGGAATGGAGAATGTGAAGATGGGAAAGAAAAGTCAAACTGGAAGGCGGCTGCGAGGAAGAAGCTTCCCTACCCGGGAGCCAGCTGTGCAAATGGAAGTCAGACAGGAAAGGGTACAGCGCAGGACTGGTTTGAGGGCACTCACCACTAGGGGGCAGGCACAAAGTGCTAAATAAAAGCATCTCCTAAATCCCCACCACGGGAAGTACAGGGCCTCCCAGGTAGGGATTCTCCATTTTTGGTACGCAGGCTGGAATTTCAAAAGTATGAGGACAAAGTCTTTTTCTGAAGTGGTGGACTGCGATGTTCTATAGGGAGAATTTCCGGAGGTGATTACTTACTCATGTATGTGAGTATACGAAAATATATCTGTTAATCTGAGGTCCTTTGAGAGCAATGGGATGCAGAAGGACCATATATTTTGGAATCTGGGAGATCTGGGTTGGTGTCTTAATCCCTCAGAGCTCAACTTTCTCGTCTGTAAGTTAGTGATGATGGTAACAGGATGGCTGTGAACACTGAATAAGGTCATGGATGTTGGGCACTCTGTGTGGTACCTGGCAAACAGGAACTGTTCAGTCAATGGTAATCAGTAATCATTTTTCAAATGACAGAGGATGGTGCATCTCAGGCTTTTGTTGAGAGAAATTCCTTATTATCTGTACGTAGGCTAGGATCACTTGTGAACACTCTGAATTTGCTTAACCCACTCGTCTTCTATTGGCAACTCACTCAGTGCCCCTCCCACATCTCTAGGACCCGACTTTTTTGTGCACTTAGCAGGCTTCCAACTGTGGGTATCTGCCATTTTCCAGCCCCAGATTTCCTTCTGGAGCTGTACAAGTGTTCTCTGCCTGTGCAGACAGCAGGGAGGAAGTGAGGGGAATTGACGGCTCCCCGGCAGCAGCCCTCAACCAGTGAACAGGGAAGACCTTAGGCGCACAATGCCCCCACCCTTTGCTTTTCTGGAGAGGATGATTGTGTTTCCTAGTTTCTCTGTGGATTAGCTCCGGTTGCCCACACCATTCCCCAGCTAATAGCATGCCCTTTATTGCTGCCTTCTCTTCCTGACCCCACTTTCTTACTTGCCTATTGGGATTTCTTCCATTTCTCAAATTAACTATTTGAAATGGAATGTTTATCACTGGATTTGATTCTGGGAGAATCTATATGAAATCATCTCTTGAGGAAAAAAGTTGTCAAGTTGCCTTTTATCAAAAGATATTAAATAAAAGAAAAAAACTAAAATTTTCTTTATGTTTAACTCATATTTCCCTGTGGACATTATTTGGCTACAATATTGCTTAAATAACTACACAATGTAGAAGTGATACAAAAAGCATAAGGGCCCTACTGATTTTGTAATTAAATGTATTCACTTTAAGCATCTAAGAGTAGACATCAATTATGTGAAATGTTAAGGGAAAAAATAATCCAAGATAAACAGTTCATGACTTAATAATAATTATACTGTCATTTGCAATAATCAAGTCCTGCTGAATTCAGCTGTTTGCACACAATAAAGATTGGTGTCATAGGAATACTACATTAAGTTGATAGCTGTTGATCAAATTTAAAAGAACTTGATGGGAGGGCAAGTGGTCATTCATATTCTCTTTTATTTCTTAGTTACTAAAAATGAGTAACAAAAAGTGCTTCTCTCTACTCTTCTCAATTTGTTCTCTTATTTGAAGAACGTAAGAAGAAAAATGGAAACAAACTGTAAGCCATTTCTTAAGGAAAGGTATTTGCAGATTTTCTTAATGACAACTTTAATTGGGAAACCATAATGACCTAATTTATAGGAGTGGTCTGAATTCGGAGCCCATTTCTAGGAGGCAAATGGATAGAGGCAAAAGGAAGGGATGGGATGGGACAGGAAGGTGAAGAGCATAGCTGGTACCCATGTATACTCACAGCTCATCATATAACAACTGCTTTAATTCTTCATCATCAATGTAAAAGCCAGGCCAGAAGCACCTAAAATTTATAACATGATGATAACATGACCTGATCATCATGAGACCTGTTTGCCTTATTTCTAGTGCAGATGCAGACCAAATTTCGTATCTCCACAGCTTTACTCTTCCATTTTTGGGCATTGATCACATATTTGGTTTGGGAGAGCTAGTCCATCTGTGTGTCTGGTTGGCGTGAAGTAAGAAGTCTCCCTGTCTTACTGGTGGCGCCTACTCACAGCTTGGACAAAATACAGCTTGGACTCCACATTCCATGTTTTGGCTCTACCTACCAGCATGGTTTGCAAATAGTGTCAGTAGTTGCTTCTTCAAAATAGTAGTTTCAAATTTTTTCTCAGCAGTTGATTCACTTTTTTTCAAACAGAATAATCTGTAGAACTGCAAAGTATAAAATATGTTATGATAGTACTGATTTAGTAGACAGGTTTTTATAAATGATGACAGACTGCTGCATGCTGTAGGATGCACTGCAGTTATTTATCCAGAAGCTCAAGGGAGGTACGGTAGGACATTCCACTTCAAATGGAATAGCCAACAATATCTACAGATTGCGTGTTTTTTTATCCTAAACATCAAAGTCAGGCAAGAAGCATACATAACTTCTCATAAGTACTAAAAGATTAATAACTCAATAATATTAAGACATAAAACCTGTTGGAAATGAATCTGTTACTGAACCATGGCCTATTATGTTCCAGGCAGGGAAGTCTGCATCTTCAATAGCATGTGAGCAGGAGGGGCCCAGTATCGTTGCACTGGGTTATTGGTACGGGGAAAATGAGTTCTCTTGTCACTTAAATCTTAAAGAAGGTACCATTTACTGTGATAAGTTGAAAGAACATTTACTTAGAAAGTTATATGAAGAGACATCAGTCTGGGAGATGTTCAAAGAGCATGGATTCTTTATTCTCCTCAGTTTTACCTGTCTGGAATCCTATCTAGTTCCATGAAATCCAGAGTGAGGTCTCATTTAACCCTTGGTGATCCAAGGTCTGTCACCCTGAAAATTCAGTATGATTCCCCAATATGATGGGAAAATCTGCCATTTACTAACCAGTCCTTGCAACCTGGCTCTCAAAGTTTCTTCCTGTACCACTAACACCTTGCTACATTGTCCACAGGCTCCATAATGAGACCAGGGATTGCATATGCCCGGGATGGACTGGCTTAGGGTGTAGGCCTAGGCAACATATTTCACATGTGTGGGGGGACTCTATCACACATCTTTAGAAATGAGAGGAAGCCAAGCACTGACCTTTAGTTAATAACGCACTTAAAGGAAGGTCATTTACGTATAGATTTGGTGGAAGCTGAGGTTTGCAGACAAGAATGGGTTAACAAGATAATATTTTGGAAGACAGTTCACCCCAATGGGTTAAAATCTGACATGTAACCCGTGTGAGTTGGTGCTTTCTAGTATATTCCTGTAGTATTAAAATATGCATTAGAAGTAAAAAAATAATAATTAGACCACATTGTTTGTATGTAACACCTAAGACAACCATGCAGGATTTTAGAGTTTCTAGGGACATAGTTCAAAAATAAATCCTGAAATGAGGTCCCTGATTTGGGAAACTTGGAATATTGCCATTTTACAAGTGGAGAAAAAGCAAACAAACTAAAAAAAAAAAAGACAAGTTAAAGGGATGTCAGCTGACTTAGGCATGTTTACGCGGTGACTCAGAGGCAGACCTGAGAGGTGGAGCTGAGGGACCCAGTGCTAAAGCCCAGGAACCTGTGAACTCACTTCCAGTACATACAGTGCAGCACTAGGTTCCAGACCAGACTGCAGCTGTGTTATTGAATCTGATATGAAGTAAAGTTCATTATGTTCAAGTGGGAACTATTATTTGCTCAAAGATAATAGTGGGATATAATTTCCTATCAGTTTCTCCAATATCTGACGGCTTAGTAATTATAAAAGATTGAAGTGTAAATCTATGGGCAGGAATGATGACTGGGCTATGAGGACAGAACCAATAACAGGCAGGCTGTTGTTTGAGGTTATGAAGTCATCTGTAACAACTTTCCTAACAGTTCTGGAGCCATCATGTTGTGAAGAATGTTAAACCTTAACTGAGTCCGTTCATAGACTGTAAAGTGTGTGTAGGAAACAAAGTCTCACTGGTTTTTCCCCAAACTGATGCTAAAGTACATTCCCCCAGAGATTATCATTTTAAATGACCATCATTGAAAGAAATCCTTTTCCTCCAAGAGTAAAGTTTAGAACAGTCTACTCCAGACTGACAGTTTGGGTGGCTTCTACATCCAACTTCTCAGGGACTTTAAAAGAACAAACAAACAACTTTTCCCTCCCTTTAGCACAGGGAGCTAGGGGGAGTCCAGACAAGGTGCTTGCCTTGGAAATGCACAGTTTGTGTGGTGGAGGAAGACATAGGAGTGAGTATTCTCTAAAACTGCTTGGTTTCTCATTCAGAAGATAAGTCCAGGTTTTCCCAAAGGGTGAGAAATGATCTAGAAATGGAAGACAAAGCCAAGAGTGGAAGTAAGGCAATGTGAGATCAGGTGGGCATGTAGTGTGAAGGGATCTCTTTTTATCCTTACTGATTTCCAAGTATGTGGTTTATTAGTTTTGGAGAGTGTGTATGAACATAGGCTTTGTGTATGTTCAATCTTCTTATGTCTTTTTAATTGAGAGTCCCTGGGAATGGGGCAGGATTAGGGTCAGCGATGGTTAGAGTATATGAATCAACAAAGGAGCAGACCTCAAGAAACAGTTCAATTAGGTAATTTAATAGGTAACTAATAGTTACATGAGAAGGTAGGGAATATTTCAGGCAAAGCATGCAGGAAAGAAAACATTTTATTTAAAAAATATTTTATCTCTATAACATATGCTTGCACCCACTGGAATAATTTTGGCAGTAAAAAGGACTTTGCATTTTGTTGAGTTGTTATAAGGCTTTTATTACTCTGCTTCTGAAAAGACTTTTTTTTTTTCATTTTTTTGATAAGAATACTTAGGGACTTTCTATTTACAATGACCTAAAATATCTATTCTCAATAGATAAAAAAATGAGTAGCTGAAGTACCTCTCAATGGAACAGGACTGAAACTCCTCATGAATAACCTAGTGTTCATTTTATTACAAGGGTGGTGCTTGGTAGATGACTCTGGTTCTGGGTCAGATGTTGTTTGACCACCTGAGCTAGTGGCAGCAGAGTCTTGCTGCATCACTCCGGAAAGGATGTACTGACTAACATTGTCACTCTTTCTGGTAGCAATCTTTCCTATCAATTACCATAGCTGAGAGAACAGGCAAGTCCTTGATTTGGGTTAAGCAACAAAGTTGTTTAGATCACAGATGCTTCTTTCATTGAAGCTCCGAGGTAACTACCTTTCTAGAGATTGCTTTCCAGCTCAAGCTGGGATTACAGAAATCATTCAGTGAATGAACACTGACTGGACCAGCTGTTTCATCTATAACACAGTGAGGCCCTTCGACTTGTCATTAGCTTGGTACAATTTGTCTGCACAGGTGCTGCAGGTGGAAAGTTATTAAATTTTCATTTATGCTGGCATTTCACTAGAGGCGTTTGAGCCTCCTAGAGCTGGAAAGGGTTGCACTTTTAAATGATAGGATTCAAAGGAAGTTTAAATCTTATGGAGAGAAGCAGGAACATGTAGGCAATGACTGGTTTGTCCATGATGTCTTCTTGGTTTCTGAACTCATTTGGTGCCTTGTCCTCCCTTGTCCCTCCAGATGCTGCTGTGCCAGATTCATTAACTGATTAATGATTCTTTTTTATTTTTGTGTCCAACATGTCTAATATCCAAGAAATCCACATTGACTTCTCTGGTATGTTGTTGATCTTGGACTTGTTTAGAATTTGCTAGTTGGTTGCAGTATACTTCTTGAGACTTGCCCAAAGCTGTCATTCTGTGATGTGATGTGAAGAAAACTGATTAGAAATAAACCTAAAGACTATACTGACATATAAATAGGTGATTTTTTTTCCAGCTAAACATGCACAGAAGAGAGGCGGATAGGCTACATACATCCTAGTGAGATACGCAGGTCTAAGCCCTCAGCGACAGTGAGTGGGGGGTAAGGGACATCTTTCAATCCCTTTTAATTTGTTTAAGTAATGATTTCATTCCTACGTCTGAACGTGTTTAAACACAAGCCCAAGTGGAACCCTTTGGACTTCTGACGTTTTGGTGGGAGGCCTACACCTGCTTTGTAAGGTGGGTCTTTTACATTGTTTCATTTTAATTTTTTTAACTTTTTCAATTACAGTTTCAATTCAACATTATTTGTATTAGATTCAAGTGTATGGCCTGGTGGTTAGACAGTCACAGTGTACAAAACGTTCCCCTCAATATTTCCAGTGCCTGCCTGGTACCATGATAGTTATTACAATATTATTGACTACATTTCCTATACCCCTGTGGCAATTTTGTAACTCCCAGTCTGCTTCTCATTCCCTTTACCTTTTTCATCTATTCCCTCAACCCCCTCCATTCTGGCAACCATTAGTCTGTTCTCTGTGGGAGACGGGTCTTTTAATCTAGGCTGTGCTTCTATTAGAAAGGATATTAAGATAACTACATATCACAGAGGACCTATGATACATCAGCGCACTGTGCTGTGATGTTTCTTCTCTTTCTTTCTCTCCCCACCCTCCTCCTTCTCCTGAGAACAAACAGAAGAAGGCAGAGCTGCGTAGTTTCCTTTTACCTCCAGTTTGGAAAACATGATGTGCCTGGTTCTACGCCAAGGATGTAGCCGTTATTACCTCATTTAATGCCCTCAACAAGCAACAGAAGTGAGCATTACCAGCACCATTTTACAGATAGGAAACAGCCTCAGAAAAGTAAAGAAACTCATGTTGGGTCACGTAACTGATTAGTGATACGGCTGAGACTTGGGTCCGTATCTCATCACAAAAGCAGCCCTACCCCCACATGACTGATATGTATTAAAAATGGATCTGTGTTTTCTTTTAAAAAGTTTGCAGAAAAAGAGAACAAGTCCTTGATTTGGGTTAAAAGGGAATTTCATAGACTTGAATCTGAAAATACTTTTGGATTAATGAAATAATAAGCAATGAGAAGTCCAAGCCTTCTCAGGAATTAGAATCGTTGCTGTTCCCATAATCCTGTCTCTGGTTCATCAAATTTTCTCTGTCTCAACAACAACAACAACAACAAAAAAGACCACTGAGACATAAAACTGAACAATTTAACGTCATCTCTTGAGACTTGGCGGTCAGTAAATGTTTTCTTCTCTTCTATTGCTATGTCCCAAGGGCAAATAGAGCTCGGTTACAAAAATGTGGTTTTATTCCTCTTTACATTCTACTCATTCAGCTGTAATGACATCTGTTCAAAAGAAACATCTTTGGCAAGGCACAAACTGCGTGAGCAGTTGTTCACTAAGAAGTGCTGCTCCCGTGCACTGATAGATTCTTTTGGAGAAAATGTAGTAGTTGTGTAGGAAGGCTCAGGAAAGTCAAACGCTGAGAAATAATAGTGCGTGGGTCTTGTGGATGGCTGTTGTGAAGTAAATTATCATTATGCAGGTAGGGATTTGTCTAAACTCCAAACAAACACTGAAATAAGCTATCTCTAGGAAGTGGAAAACGGCTTTTATATTGTGAATATTCGGCAACTCGAGGCGAAGAGGAGTTTCGGTAAAAGGAGGGAAAGCACCTCGGTCAATTATATTTTGCCCACAGGGAGAGGCCTTTGCTTCAGAAGGCTGGTGTATCTTTGGATACAGTGCTTCCTTTCGGTGTGCGCTTCAGGCGTTGTGGGCAGGTGTCTGGTCAGCCCTGTGCTGCTAGTGGATTGGGGGCGCCGCTTGCTGGTAGCGTTCGTTGGCAGCTCCTTGAGTGTCTTTCTGCTCTTCCTACACCCCGTTCCTTTGTCTTTCCCTCCACTGCTCACCGCAGGCATGGCAGGGCTTGGACCCTCTGGCACCACCTTCAACTTGGGAGCTTTACATCTGTTCTTCAAGTGGTTATTTCAAGGGTTGAAGATTTATATACTTCGACCTTACCAAAATTTTAAATTGGCACGTTTTCTCGAAAATTCTTATTTACATTTTACACCTATAAATTGTTTTCAGCTTGTTGTGTGGACTTTCTCTGTTGCGAATTTGCCATTAATTCTCAATTTGTGCAAGTGTCAAAGTTGTTATGTCCTTTATTCATTGTTGGTTTTGCATTACTCACTATCCATTGATATTGAAAATCCCTTAAGCATTTTTAATGGTGATACTGGCCATGCCAAGCAAGTTTGGGTTCTCAGAACCAAACAGAAAAGATGAAAAAAAAAAAAAAAGAATCATATCTTCACTTTTTCAGAGAAAGTGGGGTCAGAACTTCCAGTGTTCTAAAATGTGTAAAATCATTGCTATCCTAACTACAATATGGTTTCAGCACCCAGGAGGCAATTTTGTGTGTTTCAGAAGGAGATCCTTAATTTTTTACTATATTACATTCAATATTTGATAAACAATCCTTAGTGCCTATACATTTGTGCTGTTAGTCATTTAAAGAATTTAGTTACAAATTGTGCCAGTTGACTTTTATCTACCCTGTTATAATAAGTAGTTTAATGTCTCTTATAAGTTGCATTGCAAATAATGTATGAAAATCATCAGGTTTACTAAAATCCTTTGGCCTTAAATATTTCACTGATTCTATTGCTCTCGTTTTGCTCAACCAGTCCTTCTAAGCTTGCTTTCTTGTTTCCCTGAATTTTTCCCAAGTCAAAGTCTTTACGATCACTCATGGAAGTTGCACTCAGAGTTCACCCTGATATGATCATAGATTCTCATGTCTACCAAAGTGGGAAGATATGGCTGGGGTCTAATGAGACTCACTTGGCATGTGGGCCAACATGCTTTCATGATTCCCATAGTCTTTATCTTTAAGTTCTTTTGTATATTTTATCGATTATGCTATTACAGTTGTCCCGATTGTTTTCTCTCCTTTATCCCCCCTCTACCATCCAGTATTCCCTCACCCAACCTTGGTTCACATCCATGGATTTACATGTAAGTTTTTTGGCTTCTCTATTTCCTATATTATTCTTACCCACCCTCTGCCTATTTTGTACCTACAAATTATGCTTCTTATTCTGTCTACCTTTTCCTTCATTCCCCCTCTCCCTTACCACTGATGACCCTCTGTGTGAACTCTGTTTCTGTGATTCTGTTCCTGTTCTAATTGTTTGCTTGTTTTTATTTTTGTTTTTTAGGTTCAGTTGTTGATAGTTATGAGCTTGTTGTCATTTTATTGTTCATAGTTTTTGATCTTCTATTTCTTAGATAAGTCCCTTTAACATTTCGTATAATGAGGGCTTGGTGAGGATGAACGCCTTTAACTTGACCTTATCTGGGGAGCACTTTATGCTCTTCCATTCTAAATGATAGTTTTCTGGATAGAATAATCTTGGATGTAGGTCCTTCCTTGCCTTTCATGACTTCAAATACATATTTCCATCCCCTCTTGCCTGCAAGCTTTCTTTCCAGAAATCAGCTGATAGTCTTATGGGAACTCCTTTGTAGGTAACTCTCTACTTTCCTCTTGTTGTTTTTAAGATTCTCTCCTTATCTTTAATCTTAGGTAACTTAATCATGATATGCCTTGCTGTGTTCCTCCTCCGTTCCAATATTTTGGGGACTTTCTGGGTTTCCTGGACTTCCTAGAAGTCTATTTCCTTTACCAGATTGGGGAAATTTTTCTTCATTATTTATTCAAATAAGTTTTCAATTTCTTGCTCTTCCTCTTCTCCTTCTGACATTCCTATCATTCGGATATTGGAGTGTTTAAAGTTGTTCCAGAAGTTCCTAAGTCTCTCCTCAGTTTTCTGAATTCTTGTTTATTCATTCTGTTCCAGTTGGATGTTTATTTCTTCCTTTTGTTCCAAATCCTTGATTTGAGTCCTGCATTCCTTCCCTTCACTGTTGGTTCCCTGTATATTTTCCTTTATTTCACTTTGTATAGCCTTAATTTTTTCCTTCATTTTGCAACTGAGCTCAATCAATTCTGTGAGCATCCTGATTGGCAGTGTTTTGAACTCTGTATCTGAGAGGTTGGCTGTCTCCTCCGTTGCTTAGCTGTTTTTCTGGAATTTTGATCTGTTCTTTCATTTGGGTCATATTTCTTTGTCTTGGCACACCTGTTATGTCATGAGGGGCGGGCCTTAGGTATTTGCCAGCATGGGACAACCCTCTTGTGGTGCTGTCTGTGGGGGAGGGGTCAGAGAGGGAACAATGCTGCTCACTTGCTCTGCTCTAGCACCACTTTCCAATGAACTCTCCTGTGAGACAGGGAGTTTCTCCCACCTTTGCAACCCCCACAGGATTTTATAGCTGGAAGTTTTGAATCATTAGTTTCCCCGGCAGCCAGCCCTGCCTCACCAGTGCAGTCTGCTGCCTTGCTGCAGGTCTTCTCTGCCCATCTGCCCATTTCTGCCCCTCCTACCAGTCTGGATGAATGTTTCTTTCACTCCTTGGTTGTCAGATTTCCATGTGGTTTGATTTTCTGGAAGTTCTGGTTGTTTATTGTTTTTAAGTTGGTTGTTATCCTGATTTTGGTTGTATGAGGAAGCAAAGTGTTTCTACCTATATGTCCATCTTGGCCAGAATTTCTCATCTTTAAATCTTTTTTTGTTAAAAAATTGTGATAAAATATACATAATATGTAATTCACTATTTTAACCATTTTATAAAATGATATGCAGTTCAGTGGCATTTTCACATTGTGTAACCATTACCACTATTAATCTCTAGAACATTTTCATCTTGAAAAATGAAAAGTCTCTACCCAAACAGTAATTCTCATTTCCTCTCTTCCCTAACCCCTGGCACTACCATTCTACTTTCCATCTCTATTAATTTGACTATTCTAGGTATCTTATGTAAGTGGAATCATACAATATTTGTCTTTTTATGACTGGCTTATTTCACTTACCACAATGTTTTATAAGAGTGATCCATGTTGTAGCATGTGTCAGACTTCTCTTCTTTTTTAGGCTGCATAATATTCCATTGTGTGTTTATGCTACATTTTGTTTATCCGTTCCTCCATTGGTGGACACTTGGGTTGCTTCCACCTTTTGGCTATGGTGAACAATGCTGCTCTGAACATGGGTGGAACAAATTATCTTTTCAAGTGCTTGCTTTCAGTTCTTTTGGGCATATATCCATAAGTGAAATTGTTAGATCATATGGTAATTCTATTTTTATTTTAAATTATATTTTATTGGTTACACTATTAGAATTGTCCTGAATTTTCTACCTTTGCCCCCTACACTCACTGCCCCTTAATCCTTCAGGCAATCCCCCCATCACTGTTCATGTCTATGGGTCATGCATATACGTTTTTTGGCTACTTCTTTTCCTATACTCTACTTTACATCCTTATGGCTATTCTGTAACTACCTATTTGTACTTCTTAATCCCCTCACCTCTTTACCCATTTTCCCCATCCCCCTCTCCCATCTAGCAACCTTCCGGTAATTAACTTCTTTTCTATTGCTTGTGAGAGTCTCTTTTTAACCTTTGGTCTTTTAATAGTGATGTGTCTTGGAGTGTGCCTCTTTGTAGCTATCATAATTGGGACTCTCCGCACTTCCTGGACTTGCACGCTTATTTCCTTCACCAAATTAGGCAAGTTTTCTTTCATGATTTTTCCAGATGGATTTTCAATTTCTTGCTCTTTCTTTTCTCCTTCTGGCACTCCTATGAGGAAATATTGGACCTCTTAAAGTTGTCCCAGAGGCTCCTTATACTATCCTCATTTTGGGGGGATTCTTTTTTCTTCTTGTTGCTCTGATTGGTTGTTTTTTGCTTTCTTATGTTCCAACTCTTTGATTTGATTCTCATCTTTATTTATTCTACTGTTGTTTCCCTGTAAATTGTTCTTTATTTCAATTAGGTTACCCTTCATTTCTGATCAGGTCTTTTTTATGCTGCTGAGGTCCTCACTAAGTTGGTTGAGCATCCAGTGTTTTGAACTCTGTGTCTGATAGATTGCTTATCTCCATTTCACTTAGCTCTTTTGCTGGAGTTTTGATGTATTCTTTCATTTGGGCCATGTTTCTTTGTCTCCTCATTTTAGCAGCCTCCCTGTGTTTGTTTCTATGTATTAGGTAGAGTTGCTTTGACTCCATGACTTGGTACTGTGGCATAATGTTGTAGGTGTCCTATATGGTCCAGCGGCAAAGCCTCCCCTATAACCCAAGCTAGGTACTTGAGGTGCACCTTTCCTGCAGGCTGAGCACACCCTCTTCTTCTAGTTGAGACTTGGTTGCTGTTGGTGAATCAATGGGAGGTATTTACTCAGGCCAGTTCAGCTGCAAGGACTTGCTGTGACCACTGACTTCCACCTTCTGTGGAGGATCAGCTGTGCAGGGACAGGGTGGTGGTTCTTTGATGTGGTCTGTAGCTGTCCACTGGGTACACTGGTCCTGATGTTTCCTGGGTGATGCAGACCAAGGACAGTTCCCATCTGTGTATTGCCTAGGACCACCCTGCCTGAGCTATAAAGCAATTAGAGATGGCCACTACTTGTGCTGGGCTTGGAGATTCCAGATGAAGCCAAGCTGTGACTCTAATCTGGCTGCCTCTAGGGCTTACTAAAGCCACACGTGGCTTGTTTGATAAGACCTAGGAGCCAACACCAGCCATTCTTATGGAAAAACAGCTTGGGTGGGCCCATAAATTGGATGAGGTAGAACTTCTGTGGATCTCCAAGGTGGGTCACATAATATTAGCCAGTTTGATGGACTCTCAGATATGGCACCAGCCTACTGGCCCTGTGGGGATAGGGCTCAGCAAAGGGACAATGGCCTCTGCTCACTCTGATGCCAGACACTTCAATCTCTCCCTGTAAACCATTGGTGCCCTTCAAGCTGCCACCCTGGTGCAACAGCTCAGAGGGCACAAGTCTGAGCAGGTGAGTCCATGTGTGGGCTCCCCAAGAGTAACTGCTTAGGGGTCCAACGGCCTCCTCCACTGACTCAATCCCCACTGGTTTTCACAGCCAGAAGTCGTGGGGACTTTTCCTGGCACTGGAATCCTGAGATGGGAGGCCCTGGTGTGGGTCTGGGACTCCTTGTTGCCACGATATCCCTCCTGAATTTTTATCCACATGGTGTAGGGCCAGCCAGTTCTGCATCCATGCCCCTCTGACCAGTCTAGATGGATGTGGTTTCTTCAGTTCCGTAGTTGTCAGACTTGTATTCAACTCAATTTTGTAGTTGTCAGACTTCCATTGAACTTGATTTCTGATATTCCTTAGTGATGGTTGTTCTATATTTTAGTTGTAATTTTGATGTGGTTGTACAAGGAAGCGAGCCATGTCTGCCTATGTGGCCATCTTGACTGGAGGCCTCAGTAATTCTATTTTTAATTTTTTGAGGAACTGCTATGTTTTCCATAGTAGCTGCACTATATTATATTCCCACCAGCAGTGCACAAGAGTTTCATTTTCTCTACATCTTTACCAATACTTGTTTTCTCTTTGTTTTTATAATAACCATTCTAATGAATGTGAAAAGGTGTCTCATTGTGGTTTTGACTTGTATTTCCCTAATGATTAGTGTTGTAAAGTATGTTTTCATGGTCTTACTGGCTATTTGTGTATTTTCTTTGGAGAAATTGTTATTCAAGTCCTTTGCCCATTTTTTAGTTGAGTTGTTTAGTCTTTTCTTGTTGAGTTGTAGACATTCTTTAGACATTCTGTATATTAACCCCTTACCAAATGTATGATTTGCAGATATTTTTGTCCATTCTATTAGTTGCCTCTTTTTGTTGCTAGCATCTGTTTATGCACAACATTTTTAAAATTTGATCTAATTTATTAATTTTTTTTTCTTTTGTTGCCTCTCTAGCCTTTGGCTTTTAATGTTAAGTCCCTTCATGGTGTTTTTATTCTGACAGAATAATCTTAGTTACTTTACTCTTATGTAAAACTTCATATTATAGACCTTTAATTAACCTCACTGATAAACACGTTCTTCACTCCCACTGAAGTCCAGCCTGGAGTGCTGCTCTGTACTGTAGATCAGTGAGTAAGCCATGGGGCTAAAGGGTCTTATACCCTCATGCTGACTTTTACTTAAACGCCTTCCTGAAATTGGAGTTCTGTTCTAAACAACAGCATTTTATTTGATTTGCTTGATAGCCTCAGAATCCCACCTTTCCCCCCATCTATTGATTCACTATTCATTGGTGCTTATATTTTCTATTTGTTCAGTTAGTTTTAGCTCTCTTGGTGTCATCTGAAAAACTAATGAACATACTAAATATGCTAATCTAGGTCAGGGTTTTAATACTTCTTTTTTAAACATAAGCTTTCAGGAGGTTGGTACAGCTGATAAGAGCAGCAGCTGCTCTGTGTGGAGCGGATGGTGAAGAGGTTCAACTTGCTGCTTTCCCTTCTCCAGCTCCTGAAGCTTTTCCTCTGAACCTACATAGAGGCTGTGTGGAGTTCGCTCAGGACAGAAAAGCCCGCTGATGGGGTGGGAAATGGTTCATGGTCATTCACGTCCCCTTCCCCAATCCTACTCACATCAAAGCAATTCAGCTTTTATATGCTAAATGTATTAAAGAGTTCATGTAACATTCAACTTTTACCCACACTGTTCTCTCAACTCTGATTACTGTTTGTAACTTTGTTTGTGGCTATGTTTTGAATTTTCTCCAACCTTCCTTTGCTATTCTCTTTGACATGTGTCATTAGCCTTTGTAAATGCTTAAGTTCTTCAGGAAGAATGAGGTTGTTTCTTCTGCCTACTTTATTCACAGCTGACTCTGTCTTCCCAATCAGTCAGGGCATGTTTGGTATGATGCTATCATCCTCCCTCTGTATACAGCTTTATGTCATGCTGTGACAGAACTGTGCCCCTGGGGTCTGTTGGATAGGGCATGATGATCAAGCAGCCAGTGCTGTTTAAAAAATGAATGTGCTACCTATGTGAGGTCACTGGTGGCCTAAGAAATCTTTCTCACTATAGCATTTTATGCACTTAGAGTGCATGAGTTCCAGGGAGAACTTTATCCCAATGGTTGAACACCTCTTAAGAAGACTAGTGATAGCAACGCTAAGTAATTATAAAGCAGCAAAACGTTAGTCTACTGTCTGCTCCTTCTGGCCTATCCCCCCAACCCACTGGGGTTTGGCTTATTGCGATGCTAGGCCAAAATGTGCCTTTTCCTCACACTCGTATTCTGGACACAAGGGCAGCTCTGGGCCCCATAGTCATTCTTAATGGCTCCTAAACTTTTTGGTGTTATGAATTCCATTAAGAATCTAGTGAAAGACATGGACTCTCTCTAGGAGAAACAAACCTAAGCACATAGCACATTTCAGAAATCATTTCAGTGTCCTCAATAGATCACCCTCAAGTTTCATCTTAGGGTCCTTTAAAGACAGCTTCTCTTTGTTGTTGGATTGCCATGCTAAATACTATTCAAGGCATGTTACCTGAGTCTTCTCAATCCCTACAATGACCTGATGAGCCAGATTCTATATTATATAAACTTTAAGGTGAGAAAGTGGAGGCATAGAGAGATTCAGCAGCTAGGTCATGCAGGAAGTAAGCAGAGGAGCTAGGGCCAGCACCTTGGCAGTCTGACGCCAGAGCTAGAGACCTGTGGACCCCAGCTGAGGACTCTTGCTTTGAGAATTTGATTGCGTTCTAGACTGAATTCTAATTTGAAGGAACATCCAGGAGTACTGGACAACTATGAGGGCTCAATGGTATGGTCCTTAGATCAGCAGCTTTGACATCACCCAAGAATGTGGTAGAAATGCAAAATTTAAGATCTCACTGAAGAACTACAGAATTTTAATAAGGTCTTCCAAGAGATTTGTATGCATATTACAGTTTGAGAAGCATTAGCTTAGATCACTCAGCCTCAGCGACTTTGACATCCTCTGAAAACATTTGGAGCTTAAAATTAAATTTTTGGTAACTTGGTAACATTGATGATGGTTCTTAGTGATATACTTGGGGGTGGGGTAGGTGGTATAGTGAGAGGTATAGCCGGCATTGTGAATAAATGTGAGAATATCATAGGCATCTATGTGGTCCCCTTGCTCTGAATTGACTGTAAGTTCTATTTAGAATGTTCCTATACAGTTATAGCATTCTAGAATATAGAAGTAAATTTATAAAAATGTTCTTCTTACTTGCTGACTGCATGCTTTCCAGCAGCACAGGGTGATTCTGGGTCATACAAGGCTATGGATAGGCATCAAAGCTTAAAAAGGACAGCTTTAATCTCTCCTGCACATTTCCTGCCAGGCACTGTTGCCATGGTAGGTCTTGAAGAACCAGTGGGGATGTTCATACCTGGTGAGCGGGTGTCCTCTCAGCTGATTGCCTACTGTGCTCATTTCTGATACCCTTGCTTAATGACCAGGTTTCTGAACTTACATGTTGCTACGCTCTTAGATCCCCACTTAACTTTGGTGCCAGTGTGTCCCTTGGTCTGAATTTCCTCTTGAATTATAGCTATCTTCAAATGGGTTTTGCAAGTAACCTCATCCTTGTTTTGAACTATAGTAAATTGAACTTCCTATGGTTAATAAATTGTATATCCTTAAACTAGGGCTTTTTTTTTTTTTCTTACCAGTAGTCCTTTACACTCATATCTCTCTTCCTGTAGGACTCTATTCTGTCATTAAATCAGTCATTATGATTAATTGGTAGGATCACAGGAAAGAACTTTTTAAAATCCATTTAGGTACATTCTGGAATGTAAGAATATTCTGTGGAATAATGGGATTGAGTAAAATGTCCTCACTGACATGCTTTTTCTGTAAGAACTTGAAACCAGCAAAAATTTTGTTGTTCGTTTCATAGGTTCTGGGATGGATATCGGATTTTGCAGATGATGAGTGGAGGGATTGTCATTTGAATTCTAAAAGAGCCATGTGTGCTTTTCTGTCTGAGCAGTGAGCATCACGTCTATTTAGAGATGTAACCATCAGCCAAAACTGAACAGTCTCTTCAAACAAGCAAAAAAGGCACTGCTAATAATTTTGATTCCCATACCAAGAGTACTCTATAAAAGTGGCACTAAAAATTCTGCCCTTAAAAATTTTCATTTCATTATATTTGAAAATATAGTACAACTTCTTCCAGTGAAAAGGCTATAGAGGACAAAATGTTTCAAAATGTTTCATATGGGAATCTACATTCAAGTTAACTAAACTAAAAATCCAACCATACAAGATCAAAATTGGACATTAATATGATTACCACTGAGATTGGTATCTAGCATGACAGTAATATTGCCTAACACACACAAAAATGCACACTGTTGACATTAACCGAACACATGTACATTTAATGTGTGGGTCCTACCAACTGTGAGAATTTTGCTTTTCCTTCAGTTACTTAGTGAAAGAAATGATGACTGGAAGAAAAAGCCAATATGTAAACTCTTCAGATGGGGGAACATGTCAGTGTGAGATGTGGATGCATTAAGGTATCTCGTTGTGTAGATTAATTTTCCATTAATTCCATTGCCCCAAATCAGAGGAAACAGCTCCTTGCCCCAGGGATAGAGGGAATACTACAGACCTTGGAAAGGTCAATGTGCCAACTACTTTGAAAAGTTTTTTCAATGGAAGCTATTAAATTGCAAGTTTATTTATAGTACCTGAGCACATTCGTCATACTCTGCTTAGTCCCAGTGAAGAGTCAAGTCACTATAGATACCACTTTCCTAAAACCTGACGTCGCCTACAGAAACAAAGTGGAACTAACTATTTGCCATATGCTGACATTGTACTAAGGATGGCCAGAATCACTCAGATTTCTATAAGCAGTATTTTTCCACAAGGGGGAAAAACATCCAGACTGTAGTTCAACATTTCTTGGCAGTCTTGAAAAATGTAGTAATAAGAAAAGTTGTCAGGTGCCTTAATTAAAACTCCCTGTGTGATTCTTTTGCATATGCAAATTATCCTTGGTGGTATCATTTATGAGGAAAGGTTAAAGTAAGTGAGTTAGCTTTTAGACTATTAATTAAAAGGAAAGAGAACTTGCCAATGAATCAAGTAAAGTGTTTATTTAATTTATTTGCTGCCGTTGCTTGTACTGGGACTGCAGGCAGCACTCACATTGCCGGGCAGACTCTTCCTTTGATCCCTTTAAGTCACCAAAGCCTCCACTTACATTTTGAAGGGTCTGAAAAATACTGATGGTGTCTGTGGTTCTTTGGGGTTCTTTGTCACAAATGTCACAAAAACATTTATGCTGGTGACATTCTGAAAGGGATGTCATGAAAATAAACTATCTCTGATGTTTCTCATACTCATCTGTCAGCAGCCTTGATATTGAGAAAAATAAGGTTTGGAAGGAAGAAATGGAAGATGTTGGAGGAGGTGACTGGGGAACAGGAACAAGGGAAAGATAAAACATCCACAAGTCAGAGAGATGGAAGGGCAGTAACATTTTAATGGAAGAGAGTCCAAGAGGAGAAGTTAGAGAAACAAAGATAAATGAATGAAAAGTAATATTTTTTTCATCAGGATTCAAACTTTTAGAAAGCATTTTTTTCAAGCTAGTATTTTAAAGTAATTCTTGTGCACCTGGCACTATGCTGAATGCTTTATTTTTTATTTTATTACATTTTATTATTACGACCGTGTGAGGGAGCAGTAAAGCTAACAAATAGTGTTTTAATACATGAGCCTAGGGCTTGATTATCTGGGGCTGGAATCCCTGGAGCACCACTTATTTGCTCTGTGATTCTGTGCATAGTAATCTTTCTGCACCCCAGTTACTTCATCTGTAAAATGGTGATAATACTAGTATCTATCTCACAAGGTTATGGTGAGAGTTAGTAAGTGAATGGATGCAAAGTGTTAGAACAGCACCTACGTATGGAAGCATGCATGCAATAAAGGTTGGCCTTCGCTATTATTGCTTCTATTAACATTCCAGTTTGATAGCTGAGGCTCCGAAAAGTCAAAGCACAGTGTCAAGATGTCTCGACTCATTTCAGGCCCAGGTGAATCCGACTTGAGAACCCATGCTTTTATCCATATCCCGTAAGGTGATAGAAAACCTAGTTTGTAACTGCAACATTAACTGATTCTTTTTACGAGTTACTTAAGCTCTCTGATTTCCCTTGGATGCCACCCTAAAGCAGATCCTATGATGAGGACTTGATGAATGGCTCCCCAGGTATACGACTTTTCTCAATGTATATATTAGCTACTTATTGATTATCTACTGTAAACAAATTCAATAAAGCAGAATAGGCACAATGAATTGAGAAGAGCAAAACAGTAAAAGAATGAAGCCACTCCAGAGGTGCTTTTTTAAGAAGGTGGCTGGGGCAACTGGGACTCAGCGCTGCCAAGGCCTCACTGGTGTTGTACTGAATGTGCCTCAGAATTATCCCTCAGGGATGGGGAAAGGGGAGTGTTTCCTTACCAGTTCCTATCCCCTGTCAATCAGGGATTGCTCCAGGTTTGCACATCACCCAGCTTAGCCCAGTATCTCAGTGGGCAGAGGAGCCTGGTGCAGAAAGCACAGGAAGGGCAGCACAGCTGAGGTGTGTCATGTTTTTGAAGGTTATACTCGTGCCACAGAGGATTGCCACAGCCATCTGGGCAGAGTGGTGGGCCACGGGATTGTACGTGGCCCTTGATGCACTCCCCTTACTTCAGTATACACATTGATGGCATAAGATATTTGTTCCATGTTTGCGTAAGTAAAATTTCTAGAATTAACACTGGGTTACAGAGGAAATTAAATGAGAGGTGGGTGAAAGTACTCAGAAAAATATAAATCATGTAGAGTGTAACACTATACGTGTTATACTGAGATCTCCAGAGTTGAAGGTCAAATAGTGGTTGAACAATTTTTTTTTTAACAATCATTCATTCTATGGCTACTCCTGAAGTAACTGCTGTTACCATTTCACTATATAAATTTATGTGGAGTTCAGCAGAAGAAAACTGCCTTGGGAACCCAAAAGGGCATACATGACTGAGTTATGAATTGATTGTTGATGTAACCCTTTGGATTGGGAACATCCAAACCATTCATCTGCCCATGCCTAGTCATTTGGCTACTTGCTGTCTTGGATGCTGTAGTCCTACTATTCCAAGGTAAAAATGAAATAGAACAGAATGAAAATTCATCCTGACTAGGATAAAAGCTAAGCCTATTTGGCACTTCTGATATTTAGTGGAAATCAATCTGTACTTTACTTTTAGTTTTGAAATATTTAATTTTCAATGTTGTCTTTCTGTTTCATGTTTGAATCTTCATTCCTTCACTGACCCATCATAGGATTCTGGTCACATTATATATATATAACTACCTTGGCCTTCCATTTTCTCATGGCAAAATTGGGAAAATATTAATATTTAATACAATGAACTGTTATGAGGGTGATATAAATTCAATATGTGTTAGCTGCAATTATTATTGTTATTGTCATTTGTTTTGGCAAAGATCTGTAGCTTTATTTTCTGAGCATTTAAATTGTAGTATTTTTTCCTATTAATCTAACATTTTATATGAAATGTAAGGCTCTGAGAATCATCTTGATGTTCTGCTGAGGTACACATTTAAAAACTTTGACCGTCCGAGGAGCCCTCTGACATCATGAAAGTGCATGATCTTTCTAAAGGTGATTTTCTAAACAGAAAATTGATAGCCCTGTCCATAACTGATTTATAAACAATTTGGAAATGTCAAGTACCTTGGAAAGGATAATGATTTCGATGATAATGCTACTTATTTATAGAGGTTGTTTCCCCTCAAAAAGCAGGAAGTGACTGTGTTCTTATTCCATGCACTTCACACAGACCCTGTGAAGGAGGTCTCTGCACATGTAGTGTCCATGTAACAGCCCTCTCTCTTGTAGACTTATATAAAAGAGCGTAAGAATAATGTGGTGTGACAAAGAGTATGATGCCATGTTTCTACTTAAATGATTTGTTGTTCCGCTTATTTGTGCATTTGTTGGTTGCTTCTTGCATGTGCCCTGACTGGAGATTGAACCTGCAACCTTGGCATAACAGGATGATGCTCTAACCAACTGAGCTACCTGACCAGGGCTATATGACTTCATAATATGATGTTTGATTGCTGACATCTTAAGCCTTACTCTTCCGTCTTCCCCTTTCACCCCACTTCTAGACAAACTGATAGGAAAGTTTGGCCACTTCCTCCTCCTCTGGTGCTGGTGGGAAGGTCACAGCAGACAGACACCTGCCTCACCTGCCTGTGCACAGGAGCCCTCAGGCCAGCCTCACTCTCCAACTGCCATAAAAACCCCATGCTTGGCCCCTTCCCCTGCTCTTGCAAGACATTTCAGACCAGCTTGAGGGGCCTGCCTGCTTTCCCCAGAAAGCTTCATCATGTAAGTAATCAAGCTTTTCACACTTCCTCACAGTGTGCCCTCAGTCTTGACATTCCAACCAAAAAATACTGGGGGCTGCTATGGGGGCACCCAACCTGTTTCTTTAGAGTGGCTACAACACTTAGATATTGGTTTGAACTGAATGGGACTAAGTTTCCTTGGAGAAGTGGCTGAGTCTAGGTCTGGGGCAAGGAAAACACAAAAGAAGTCTGGGATGTTTTGTCATTCCTGAAAGTAATAAGTTCTTAAAGATAAATGTGGTCATATCAAAAGAAAAACAGAAGCCAGGGTGAAGCAGCTTCCTCTTACCAAATGGGACAGCTTGAGCATTGAAAAGAGAAAGGATGGTGATGGAGTGTATGCCATTGAATATAAATCTATAGTAATCCAGAGAAGAAAAGAGGTGAAAACAGAGAGAGGGGAAGAGAAGAAATAAAGGAGGAAAGCTCTTCTTTGTAGAAGATTATTTACTAACAAATGTGGGGATAAAGGAGAGGATTTCAAATAGTCACCATTTTGTAGCCAAAAGTGATTCAAGGAAAAAAAAAATCATCGAATATACTAAAACTTTTAAGTAAAATGTTGATGTAACAAGATATTCACATGAACTCAAAGTGTCATCCTGTGTATTGTGTTTCAATGCCAAGGAAAATGGGCATTTATAACGTTTATGTGACACTGTGGAAGCTATATAACATCTACGTATCATGGAGTACTTATGCTAAAATATTTGACCTGAATCTGATGACAAAGAAAAATTAAATACAGAATGTGGGGCATAATATAAGATAACTGTCCTAAATTTTTCAATGTTGTGAAAACACAAACTAAAACAAAAAGCAGAGTGCTCTTTTGGAAGAGATTAAAGATATTAGAGGCATAACAAAATGCAATGTGTGAACCTTGATTTGATCTTATGTTGAAGAAGTAAAACAATTTTAAAAGACAGCGTTGGTCAGTTGGGGAAATTTGAATGTGATTGAGAATGATGTTGTAGTTACATAGGAGAACACTCTTATCCTTAGCAGGTGTGTGGTATTTGGGTTGATCTGTCATGGCATCTCTATTTTATTTTCTAATGTTTCAGCAAACAATATATATATATATATATATATATATATATATATATATATATATATATTCTTATGTAAAAAAAGATGAACCCAGATATAGAATAAAGAAAATGACAGGGGAAGGAAAAGGAAAATGAAAATGTTAATATTTTGATAGATTTAGATAAATAATATTTGTTGTTCTCTTCCTTTGACTGTTTTATAAGTTTTATTATTTTTTTTAAATAAAAGATTAAGGTTGAAAGCCCAAAATGAATAGCAACAAAACAACAATAAAAGCAATGAGTGTACTTCAGAAGATTGCTAATACCACCAATACTCCTGCATTACTTCCTCTGAAAGCTTAATAGCTTTGAACGGAATGTAGTATTTGTACCTGGAAATTATTCTTTTTTAAAGTATTTTTTATTGAGTATGCTATTAAGTTTTCCCAACTTTTCCCCATTTATCCCCCCTCCACCCTGCCCCCCCAACCCTCCAGCATTCCCCCCACTTAGTTCATGTCCATGGGTTGTACGTATAAGTTCTTTGAGTCCTCTGTTTCCTATATCATGTTTTTATCTTTCCCCATCTATTTTTATGCCTACTAATTATGCTTCTTATTCCCTGTACCATTTCTCCCCTATTCCTCTCTTCCCCCTCCCCACTGAACTCTGTCTGTGTGATATCCACTTCTCTAATTTTGTTACTGTTTTGGGTGTTTGCTTAGTTTTTGTTTTTGTTGTTTTTCTTGTCTTTTAGGTTCATTTGTTAATAGTTATGTGTTTGTTGTCATTTTATTGTTCATATTTTTAATCTTCTTTTTCTTAGATGAGTCCCTTTAATATTTCATACAATAATGGCTTGGTGATGATGAACTCCTTTAACTTGACCTTATCTGGGAAGCACTTTATCTTCCCTTCCATTCTAAATGACAGCTTTGCTGGATAGAGCAATCTTGGATGTAGGTCCTTGCCTTTCATGACTTGGAATACTCCTTTCCAGTCCCTTCTTGCCCGTAAGGTTTCTTTTGACAAATCAGCTGATAGCCTTATCGGAAGTCCTTTATAGGCAACTGTCTCCTTTTCTCTTACTGCTTTTAGGATTTTCTCTTTCTCTTTAATCTTGGGTAATTTAATGATGATATATGCCTTGGTGTGTTCCTCTGTGGGTCCAACGTCTTTGGGACTCTCTGGGCTACCTGAACTTCTGGAATTCTGTTTCCTTTGCCAGATTGGGGAAGTTTTCCTTCATTATTTGTTCAAATAAGTTTTCAATTTCTTGCTGTTGCTCTTTTCCTTCTGGCACCCCTATAATTCAGACATTGGAATGTTTCAGGTTGTCCCAGAGAGTCCTCAGCCTCTCTTCATGTTTTTGGATTTTTGTTTCTTCATTCTGATCCAGCTTATTTCTTCTTTTTGTTCCAAAATCATTGCTTTGAATCCTGGTTTCCTTCTTGTCACTGTTGGTTCCCTGTATATTTTGCTTTATTTCACTTTGGGTATCCTTCATTTGCTTTTTCATTTTTCGACCAAGCTCCTCAGTTCTGTGAGCATTTTGATTACCAGGGCTTTAAATTCTCCATCAGATAGGTTGGCAATCTCCCCATTGCTTAGTTCTGAAGTTTTGCTGTATTCTTCCATTTGGGGCATATTTGTCTTGGTGCAGCTGATAGGTTGTAAGGGGGTGGGGCCTTAGGGATTCACTGGGCAGGGCAACCCTCTTTGCTGCACTGCAATGCTGCCTGTAGGGGTGGGGTCAGAAAGGGAACAGTGCAGCTTGCCTGCTGGTCTCTAGCGCACTTTCCAACAGACTCTCAAGTCAGACTGGAAGTATCTCCCACTGCTGCAACCCCAGCCGTAGTAGCCCAGAGTCAGCTCTGAGTCTCAGTTTTCCCCTTAAGTCAGCCCCTCCCAGCTCAGCTCTGCTGAGCTGGCTGTCAGCCCCACCCCTCAGCCGCTTTGCAACAGTTTTTCTGAGTTGGCCTGCACGGTTCGCCTTACCAGTTTGGTGGTTCTGGTTGATTTTTTCTTTAATTCCTTGGTTGTCGGAGTTCCATGCAGTTTGATTTTCTGGTGCTTCTGGTTGTTTATTGATTTTAGATTGGTTGTTATCCTCCTTTTGGTTGTGCGAGGAAGCAAAGGGTTTCTACCTATATCTCCATCTTGGCCAGAACTCAAAATTATTCTTAATGTATAAAATAAATAGCAATTATTATTATGTCCAAAGAGCTACTGAACAGCAACACATGTTAATGAATCAGTGCTATCTTCCTCCATGTCTGGCATCCATTCGAATTATGCTGTCTTGAAAGGAGAGTAAATATTCAGCCAACAAGGACAAATAGACGATGGACATGGAAATCAAAAGCTTTATGGTTGCTGCAGGTCTCCTCATTTTGTATCTCGTTAACAGCAGATTTGATTTAAGAGTACATGCTTGAACTGCAAATGGTCCCTGACTTCTGTGATTGGAGAGCCACTGACAAAACTCACCTGTGATTAACATCTCTTTGCTCAAATAAGAACTACTGCTTGAGGATGACATTTCTGACTTGTTCAGCTTGTGGTTATTACATCTGGAAACAGCAGTAATTCCTTGTCCTGCTCCTATGCCCTGAGAAAATAATTGGCATACTCATTATCTTTTAAGAGCCCGGAGGAATTTATCCTTTTAATACTGTGGTCAAACAAATAGTTACCCAGCTCTCTCTGGCTTTGTAATGCCTTTCCACAACTTGTTATTGGGTTGCCCTTTGCCAAATCTTTTTCCCTTTCTGTAGTACTTTTTTCTTTTTTAAGATGACATCTAATTTTTCTTTTCTCCCGCTGAAAGACTGTCTATATGAAGAAGGATGGCCAGTCAGTGTAATATTATGAACTCAGGGCAAAACACAATTGTAAAAGAATTTTCCAGTATTACATATTCCACCCTGACCCACCTGAGATGCAGCTATTACAATCATATTTTGTATTTGTTCACATGTATAATGTAGCATTTTTTTTAGCTTTCTTATTTGCTTTTCTTTTTTGGGGGAGGGGGGTCAAGCCATTTTATTGAGGGTGCAAGTGTTGGGAGGATGAGACCCGCTGTGCTCGGCCTGGCTGGGATCTCCCCAGCTTCACAGACGCAGAAAGCTCTTGTTCGCTTTTTAATGTTTCTTGGATTTTAGTCTTTATTTCACCACAAATCACTTTTCCATGGTAGAGAACACAGCTTGCTCTACATAAAAATGAAAACCCATTAGCCAGTTTAATGAACTCAGTGAATTTAAGCAATGTGAGCTTTGGTAAAAGAGAAACATATATACTTTTTTTATTAGAAACATGGCCCAAATGTTGCATGGGATATGCTTATACTAAAATAATATCCATTGTTTATCTGAAATTCAAATTTAACTGGGCACCATGTATATTTATTTGTTAAATTTGGAGGCCCTACTAGAAGCAGATCTTAAAAGCTGCTAAGTTAGTTACAAGAAACTGGCGAAGTCCTCCAGGGCCCAAAGAGAAAATCAGACCCCGATGAACAGTCATCTTGTTTTCCCCGAGCTTCCCCAGGAACAAATTTGTCTCCTTTCCTGTATCCAAGGCTGACAAAAGCAAACCTTCTAGGACTACAGTTACTGTATTAACTGACGAACATTTCTTTGCTATGATCAACTTTATTTTTGTGAACTTTCTAGGTAATTAAGTGATCTGGAGGATGGGGTAGGAGGACTCAGGATGGGGTAGGAGGACTCACACAAGTTTCTGTTGCAAAAAATTGCACCAGATTTTAAAACCCAAGAGCTAGATTTTTGACAAGGATCCACCACAAATAGGGTTGTGACTTTTCGTACTGCGCTTACCCTTTATATACTTATTTTCCTCACTGTACAATATGCATAACATTTGCTCCATAGGATTTTAGTTGTTGCAAAATGAGGTCATTTATGTGAAAGTACACCATCAGCACAAATTTTTGTTGAGTCAGAAGTTAAAACTAAGATCCCATTGAGAAGTATTTGTAAAATTAGGGCTAATTTTGGCATTTAATAATTTTCTTGGAATTTATCCATTTTATCTACTTTTAAAAATGTATTCGTGTAATGGTATCTCACTGTTCCTTAGTGGCTGATGTTGTGATTGTCTACCTAGAGGAACTAACAGATTCCAGAGAGACTATTAGAACCAATATGAGAGTTTAGCAATTTGTTGGATACATCACCCTACAAAAATCAAATTTCTCTATATCAGTAATAATCAATCAAAAAACTCCAGAAAAAATTCCATTTATAATTGTAATAAAGCTATAAAGTATTCAGAAGTTAATGTAACTTCAACTATGTAAGACTTTTAAGGAGAAACTTGCCAAATTGTACTTTTCAAAAAGATAAAAATCCTGCCTTTCCCACAAATATAAAATGAACATGTGTCAAAGATATTAAAATCATTAATTAAGAAGAGAATCCAATATGATGTTTTGGTTAATTAAAAGCACTTAAGAAGTTGGAGATTTATAGGAAATTTAACAAAAAATATATTAGTAGAAGATGGCTGAATTAGTTATAAAATGAATTCTTGCAGACCATAAATCTTTAGAGTTATTTGTTTTATCAGACACAAAATTATTTGCATCTACTAGACAAAATTCTGGGAGTTAATATGTGACCTCACTAAGTCTGAGAACGTTCACTAATAGTCAGCAATGTAGAGACTGGGTACAGGCCTCAGCAGTCTCTCGTGGCCTCTGGCCACCCTGTGACATTGAAAGGATGTGGTACCACCTTTGGGGCCTTATTTCTTAAGTTTTAAATAATTTTCCTGACATACTTTAAAGTTTAGTAAAGGACATAAAAGATGATCTGAATAAATGGAGCGACATTTCATGCTCTTGGATAGGATGAAGTCATATTACAAAGATGTAGGTTTTCTTCAGTACATAAAGGCAATGCAATTTCAATCAAAATTCCAGTTATTTTAGAGAAACAACTAATCTCACAGTAAAATTTATAGAGAGGAATAAAATTCCATGGCTGTATTTTGCTTAAAGAGAAGTCATAAAGACATAGAGCTTGCCCTGTCAGATAGTAAGCCATACTACATGGCTAGAGTTATAAAAGCGATGAGCTATTGGTATAAGATCAGATAAACAGATTAAGTGGAAGAAAGGAACACATTCAGAAAGAAGTTAATGTATCCATGGGAATTTAATAAACTTTAAAGGACTTACCACAAATCTGTGGAAATGGTTTAGTTGAAGCTTCTGTTTTTGAAAATTGGCTCATTATATGCAGAAAAATTAAATTGGATCCATACCTAAGCCCACATAAGGGATGGCCTCCAGATTTAAGTTGGAAAGGAGAAAAGATAAAATTAATAGAAGAAAGTGTATAAGATCATTTTTATAATCTAGGAGTAGGAAAACACAAATTTCAAAAGGAACAGCAACAAAGCAGAAGGTTGATAAATATAATTACATTAAAAATTAAAACTTTCATGCATGAAGAATACTGTGTACCAAATTAACAGATGACTAAATGGGAGAAGGTATTCTCAATGTATAAAACTGGCAAGGTATTCATAATTAGCAAAGAATTTCTGTATATTGACAAGTCAGTTACTGCAACAGGAAAACAGGTAAAGAATGTGAACAAATAATTTACAGAAAGCAAATCTATCAAAACCAACAAGTATCTGAAGGCATGGTAAAGGTACTCATCAAAGAAATGCAGGCTAAATTAACAATATTAAATTGGCAAACCGTAGAGAGCTGGATGGCACTGAGGGTGGTCGGGGAAGCGGGAGTGCAGGAAACGCCATGGGGAGGTGGATTGCTGCGCAATTTTGAGTGATGATCTGGCATGATGCAGGCAAATTAAGAATATGTATACACATGAAGACCTGGAAATTCTGCTCCTGGGAATTTATCCCCCTAGATATTTCAAACATGCCTGTAGTATGAAATATATAAAATTTTTATTTCAATGTTGTTTACAATGGTGGGAGTTGGTGGCATTTTGGGTAAATAGGAAGACTTGGAGAATACACACTTTGGATTACTGTGCAGCTTTCAAAGGAACACATCTGATGTATACATAGATATAAGACTGGATCTTAAAAAGATAGTGCTTAGTGAAAAAAGTAGAAGCAGAATGAGATTTATAAAAATGTTCATAGTTTAAAATACATGCCAACAAAATCACACATCGCATTTTTCAGCACTTTAAAATAAAAAGGAATAAATACAACAGAATTATTACTTTGGAGATGGGTATAAAATGGAATGAATAAATATTAAACCCAGAGAATCTCACTTAGATCGATGATAATAATGTGACTTGAACTGAGAAATATTATTAATTCAGCCCTGTATATCTGATTAACAAACAAAACAAAACAAAACAAAACAAAACAAAACAAAACAAAACCATGCACTGGAGTGGCCAAAGTATGCATTACTGTTGGGGAGGTGTGCCTTGCTTTCTCCTTGCCTCTGTTTACATTTATCACTGTGATTGCCTTGTGGGGATATGGCCCATCTGGGATGCTGCTGTGGGCTGATTTAGGGTTTTCACATGCTCTAAGGTCAGAGATCAGCAAAGAAAATCCAGAAAGAAGGAACTCATGCACAATCAAATGAGTTTGCTCTGTACCTTTTTGCAAATTGTTACAATGCTGCAAGAACTTTGGGTATTGTCTTTGCTGGCAAGTAAGCCTCCCCTCGGGGGATGTTTAGTAAATCATTTCATGGTTAGTAACCATTTATGCTTCACTAGTTTTCCAGTATGCAAATCACTTTGATACAATATCCTCTTATGTAGCTTTTACTGCAATTCAACTAGACCCTGTTGTGCTTCTTTTGCCAAAGTTGAGAAAACAGAAGGTGAGAGGGGCCAAATAACTTTCAAAATGTCAATATATGTGGGAAGTGATAAAAACAAGAATTATCAAAGGCTTCTGGCTCCAAAGTCCACTTTTTTGAATGCTTCAGTCTGCTTTAATGTAAAGAAATCTTCAGTCCTAACTGAATTCCAAGTAATTGAGAAAAATAAAATAAAATTCTTGTAAAGATGTCTTTTGCTATTTATGCAAAAGTTAACTAAGAATTAATTGGTGAAGACTCAATAGATATGACAAGCAGGAAAAGGCAATTTTCAAGTGGAAGTCTGAAAAGCAGTGATAAATAATATAATTCCCTGGTCATCCACTACTGCCTGGAAATCATTATATATTTTATAATAATTTATGAATTGCAAGGAATTTTATCTTGTCTAAATGCATTAAGCTATAAATTGAAAATATTCTGTAGTATCATCCTGGATGTAGTTTCCAAAAAACAAAAAGAATCTTAAACTTCTCAAAATGAGAAAAATTTTTAGGCATATATGTAGTTTGATTTTGCAAAATAACTGATATGGAAAAACTGATTAAAACAGAACTTAAACACTGAACAAAAAAGTAAGAAGAATCTTCTGAAAAGCAGCCTGTGGGTTTTTCCCATGTGTTGTACAGGTTGAGCTCATTCTTACCTCTCTCCTCAACCCCACACTGTCCATAGCCTCCCAGTGCTCGTTTGTCACACTACAAGCAAAGCAACGTGAGCCTTTTAGAGTTCTCTGCACACCCCGTCTGCATCTGCTTTCAGAATGGAGACAGGAATAGCATCTGATCTAGCCCCATTTACCTTTGAAATCTTATTTACAATGCTCCTCTTCACCCCCAACCTTAATCTAGGGTAGATATACGTTCGTTCCTTCCACCTTCTCAAACGGGATCTGTTCCCTCTCATCACAGACCCAACTGCACATGTGCTTCCCCAGACTGGAACGTTCTGGAATGTTCTACATCCTTCATTTGTTTACCCTTATCCTTTCCTCAGATTTCAGGTCAGAAATAATTTTTCTGAAGAATCCTTCTGGGTCCCCAATTCAGGTTGGGTCCTGCTGATTCAGACTCTCAGGGAGCCAGATCTCCTTTGGATCATGTACGCAGTTTGTACTTATACATCTATAAGTGTCATGAAGTGCTTGATTTTTGTCTTGCGTTCCCCAACAAACTACAAATTCCACAAAATTTGTTCCTTTACATCTTATTTTTAATTTTCTTCTCCCTGCATCTCGTGCCCTGTTGCTTGTTGGGGGCATAGTCAGTTATTCGCCTCTTCAGCTCTTTGGTACACCTTTCCTGTGTCTGGGGAATTCATCCCCTATGACCCCACTGCTCACAGGGCCAGAGGCCAGATATGTACTCTCCTAGCTATCACACTTTGTAATCAGGTTCAAACATGACCCACATGGTGCCATCCAGCCTTCAGAGGCACATGCTCAGGGACTCCAGGAGTTGTCTCCTGTACCTGGGATCACAGAGCAAGCTCTGGTGTTGTGCCTGGGGTAGCCCTGGTGCTGGCATAGCCTCACATTTCATCTTCAAGGTTATTCCTGAAGAGTGGTCATCAAGAAGCCTGTTTTGGTGGCTTTTCCAGAGCTTCTGATACTTATATACTTTAATAAAGGTTTTTTTTTTTGTTTTTCTTTAATAAGCTAGAACAGTTTCTTTGGGGACTAGACCAAAACAAACAAAAACAAAAACAAAAATGGCTCAAACCAGAGAACAAATCAAAGCCCCAGAGCCAATTCATCTGAGCAACGAAGAGATTGCCAACCTATCAGATGCACAGTTCAAAGCCCTGGTGATCAGGATGCTCACAGAATTGGTGGATTTTGCTCACAAATTAGATGAAAAAAATGAAAGCTACAATAAGTGAATTGAAGAAAAACACACAGGGAACCAATAGAGATGGGAGGAAAACTGGGACTCAAATCAATGGAGTGGACCAGAAAAAAGAAAGAAACAACCAAACAGAAAACAAGGAAGAAACAAGAATTAAAAAAAAAGGAGAGGTTCAGGAGCCTCCAGGACATCTTTAAACATCCCAACATCCAAATTATAGGGGTTCCAGAAGGGGAAGAGGAAGAGTAACAAGTGGAAAGCTTATTTGAACATATAATAAAGGAGAATTTCCCTAATTTGGCAAAGGAAATAGACTTCCCGAAGTTCAGGAAGTTCAGAGAGTCCCAAAGAAGTTGAACCCAAGGAGGAACACACCATTATATGCAAGGAGGCACATCATCATTATATTAGCCAAGATTAAAATGAAGGAGAGAATTCTAGAAGCAGCAAGGGATAAGGGGACAGTCACCTACAAAGGAGTTCCCATCAGAATGTCAGCAGATTTCTCCAAAGAGACCTTACAGGCAAAAAGGGGCTGGAAAGAAGTATTCCAAGTCATGAAAGGCAAGGACCTACATCCAAGATTGCTCTGTGCAGCAAAGCTTTCATTTAGAATGGAAGGGTAGATAAAGTGCTTCTCAGGTAAGGTCAAGTTCAAGTTCATCATCACCAAGCCCTTATTCTATGAAATGTTAAAGGGACTTATCTAAGAAAAAGAAGATAAAAAATATGAACAGTAAAAAGACAGCAAACTCACAGATATTAACAACCACACCTAAAACAAACACAAACTAAGCAAACAGCTAGAACAGGAGCAGAAACACAGAAATTGAGATCACATGGAGGGTTAGCAACAGGGGAGTGGGAGGAGGAGAGAGGGGAAAAAGGTACAGAGACTAAGTAGCATAGACGGTGGGTAGAAAATAGGGGGAGGGCAAGAATAATGTGGGAAATGTAGAAGCTAAAGAACTTATGACACATGAATATGAACTAAAGGGGGGGAATGTGGGTGGGAGGGGGTGTGCAGGGTGGAGGGGAATGATGGGGGAGAAATGGGACAACTGTAATAGCATAATCAATAGAATATATTTAAAAAAAGAAAAAAAGAACAGTTGCTTTGGTTTGCAACTAAGAACCTTTGAAATGAATAAATGAATGATGGAATCACTTCACTACCAGCACACTTTGGATGTTTTGATGTCAGTGCTGTTCTATGAAGTTATTGCAAAAGAGGCTGAAATTATAGAAATAATGTGGGTTTTGTCGAGAGGCTTGTTATGGCCCAGTGTATTTTAATCATAGGAGGCTATAAAATGTTATTGGATTCATATTGATATATGCATTGCCTTCCTGGTATCTATTGCTTAAAATATTCTGACAAGTATTTGGATACTATGTGACCAAATTCAGAAAAATGCAGCTCTTAGTGCTTTCTGTTTGTTGTTTTATTGCACATTGCTAAGCTGCAAGAAAAATATTTGATGCTTTTGTGTCAGGACATATAAGTACTTCATCTATTGCTCTATACTGAAAAAAAGATATTTTAAATCAAACATAAAAATAAAAAAAGGTGCATGTATGCTGCGATTCTGTGAATGTATATATTTTGTAAGAAGAGTGCAATCATGACTGCATGTTTTCCTGGTAATGAACTTTGGAATCTTGAGTGGAAGGTCCAGAAGAGCATGAAATACCATATAGCTTGCTGTTTATTAAATGTGTTCACTAGGGTAGTAGGAGCAGTGACCTAAGAGTTTAATAGGACCACCTACTGCTGGACCCACCCAGCACTCACAGCTGAGGCTTTCAAGCTCAAATGTCAATGAGACACAAAAATGTGAAACACAATTGCTAAAAAGTGGTGGTTACTGTGCAAGACTGAAGCATGCATGCTGTTAAAAGACAAACTGAGGCATATTAAGATTCTTAAGAGTTTATTTGAGCAAAAATTGATTTGAATTGGGCATTACCGAATCAGAAATGTCTAGGGATGCTCTACTGACAGGATCTTGGGGAAAGGCTTCTACAGAGAAAAGGCAGAAACAACATAAGGGCTTTATTGATTGGATATAGATCCACAGTTTCTGTTCTTACAAATTGAGTCTTTAGAAGAACAGAAATGTTGTTTTTAATTTCTGAGAGAATTGGGTTGCAACCTGAAAGATACTGAGGGTGATTCACTCGTCCAACTACATTATCTTCAGTTTGCTTCTTTATGTTAGGGAGAAAATCTTTAAATAAGATGGACATCAAAACATTCCTGTGTTCTAGATTTAAAGCTCCTTGTCTTTGGGATAGTCCCCCCTCTGGATATGCAGTTTCATTTGGCTTAGGGGAGAAGGTCTAAACCAAAATTTTTTTTACCAGACTCTGAATGCCAACTTCCAATTTGGCTAACTTCAGACCACAAAGCTATTGATAATTTAAAAAAATCCGTTCAGATATCTTGTCAGTTTTCAGGTGTAACACATAGTAAATATTCCTGGCAGTACTGAACAATCCCATGGATGCAAGAGGCATCCCCAAAGAAGATGCAAAGGATACTACCCTCCCAAGATCCAGAACTGTGGCAGACCCTTCTGCATGGCGTGGGCCCAGCTCCCACTTGGCTCACCGCCAGTGTGCACCTGTGGGCAGCTGGAGCCGTGCTGAGTGCACTCAGACCCATGCCGCTGCTGAGGTGACTGGGCGGGCCGTGAGACACGGTGCAGCTGGCACGAACCGCAAGAGAAGGGCCTAGCTAATGCGCGTTGGTCCCTTCCCTTCCATAACTTCCAAAAGGTAAAGATCCCTTATCTGGGAGAAAATCAGCAGCCCCAAGATGCTGCTGAACCTAAAACATTGCTCTAGGACTTAGAGAGCCCGTTCCCCATGGTTGAGGAAGCGCAAAAACCTTCAAAGAAATTTTTTTAACAAATAAAAACCTTTTTCTGAAATTCCTCCCGCCACAAGCACAGCAATTACAAAACCAGTCTCAATTTTGCTTTCTCTCCACGTGCACCTTTAAATCCTTATGCAGGCAGATGGAGGGAAAGGCAAAACTAAAGGGGCCGCGAGAGGTGGCCTAAAACAAAGAATTTGCTGAGATGCTTGTAAACTCTCCTGTAACTAGTTGATATTTTTAAAGCTGATTAAAGTGAAAATCTTTGCTCTTTCTCCCAAGCCCAGACCTTGGTTGAGGTCGCCTCCCGGCAAAAGCCTGGGAGAGGGAGCAAAGCTCCTGCTTACTAAAGAAGGTAGAGTTGCAAAGCAATCGCAAGAGAGAGCGACCTAGGAAGAAAATCCTATTCTTCTGAATCCAACACACCCTACGACATTCCCGAAAAAGCACTCGGGGTCGTCGGCCCTTTCCTGGGCTGATGCGCACCAAGTTGGTGCATTGTCCATAATGGTGATGGCTTGTGGCCTCTGGGTCCCTGTTCAGGCGCCAGCTGATGCGGACACCTGCCAACAGTGTCCACGTCATTATGGATGAAATAAAACATACACACGGACTACCGAGTCTGGTGGAGGAAAAAGACGGCATGGCTTTTCTCTCAAGGGGAGCAAAAGCTGTGGAGCCCTCTGTGACAGGCCTTTATTTTATTTCTCCTCACATTACAAGATGGTCCTCTCTCACTCTGCCCAAGTTACAACAAAGGAGCCAATGCCCCTCACCACATCACAGAAGAAGGATATTAGCAAATGAAAAGGCAAAAGTGGTTGAGCTGGTTACACTGGTCCCTGCAAAGTTTAGCATGGATTTTAGGAAGTTACAATAAGCACTTGGCTATCCCAATTCAGGGTGAGGGAGTTTTCAGCAAAAAGCAAGACTCAAAGCAGCCTAGGTATATTGCAAATCTGATTACCCACGAGAGAATCTATCTGTGGACATGGGTCCTGTGCATCTCCGAGTGGGAGCTGGGCCCACACCATGCAGAAGGGTCTGCCACACAGAACCACTTCCAAAGATAACCAAAAGAAAGATTTAGACAATTCCTCCAAGAGTTGGAAACTGTTAATTGGACTCAAGTTGCAGTCAAAATGCAGACCACATTTCCACATGGCCATATTTTGGGGGCCAAAAACCAGATGTGCCGAGTTCTCAGGATGCAAAGTGAGAGAAACAAGAAGGGAAGAGCCGTGCTGGGGAGAGAAAGGATCAATAAGCAATGGGCACCTGAAAGCAAATTCACAAGTCACAGTTCAAAGACCTAATTCTTACAGGTGTTTTTCCCTGCCAATCCATATTTGGAAAGGAAGATGATAACATGAAAATTTACCTTCCTGTCTTGACCAGGGTCTATAGGTTGAGATTTGGAACAGCTGACTTTGGTAATATTTCTCACATTTGCTGGCTTCTGCCAGTGCTCCCTGGATCCCATCTGCAGGCACTGGAGCAAGTAGGGTGTCCCAGATAGTCTCACCTTAGTCACCATAAACTGCAGTGAAGGAAAAATAATTTTCCTTCTGCCCTTTATTTTAACTGTGTGGCTCAGACCCCTTTTTCTCTAGGGCATCTTGAAAGTGGTTAAGCTTACCTGGGTTAAAAACTCTCCACTGTGGTCACCGTAATCCAAGATTATCATTGGAAGGTTAATCTGCTTGTTCAAGTTTAAGACAATTTTTTTTTTCATCTAAGGCCTCACACTGGACTCAGTTCAGTTTCCAAGTCACTCAGTTCAGTTCCTAAGTCAGATTCAGTTTGATCAGGGACCCAGTCCAGTTTTTAAGATGGACCAAGTTTGATTCTTAAGTCAAACCCAGTTCAGCCCAATGGGTATCTGGATCCAGTAGGTGGGTGGGGTGTGTGTGTGTAAGATGTGCTCAGAGTCTGAAAACTCTCAAGGATCTGACAGCAACTAACCCACTCCAGCCAGCAGCAGCGAGAAAGCAGTGAGCTCAAAGAGCTCAGCAGGTACTTGTGCCTGGACCTTAGCCTTCCCCTTTCCCCTTTTTCTGGGAGACCCCAAGGAAAAAATTTTATGTAAGGTTAGTGCCACTCTTTGTGCCTCTGCTTCTGTCTTCCATAGCCTTACTTCTCCTATCTCTCCAGGATGTTGTATAAAACTCATGCTACCCCTGCTGTCTGCACTGGTGGGCTGTGCCAGCAGCTCGCTGTCCTGGTGACTACCTGGTGACCTTGACTCAAACTCTCTGTGGCCTGTTTTCTCTACAAAGCCAGGACTGTGAGTTCTTCACCATCTTTCCTATGAATCTCACATGCTGACTCCTTTATCTGGTCAGTGGGAAAAACTTATTTCTTGTTGTGACCAGCTCTGTATTTTGGTGGTGGTAGTAAGAGAATCTACTGCAGGAGTAACTCCTTAGCAATTCCATCTCTTTAGGCTTCCTCCTCTGCCCCATCAGAGGACTGGATTGGATGATAAATTAAAGTTCAGCTCTGAGCTCTAGGAGAGTCTTTCTTGCCTTTTGATGCACAGGCCCTGAAGCTGAGTCCGATCTCAACAGGGAGGACAGTGGGTAGGAGTGGGCCTCTTAGGAAGTGGACCAACCGCTAACCCAATACTATCTCCATCTCAGCATGATCTTCCTGGCCTTGTTCAGTGAACCAGTAATACTTTGGATTACTGTATACACTATATACAGAGATATCCCAATGATAATAATCTGACAGCATATTGTTAACACTGAAAGGTTTTATTAAGAAATGTCTTCATCAAGGTGAGGAGTAACTAACAATCTAATGGGGGAAAAATTCCTTAGTGGCAGAAGCCAACTTGAGTTTTCTCTCTGCATAATAAATTCTTAAGTAATATCTTCAACTTCCCAAGGAGAACATTCATTCAGTTAATGAACATTATCCATACAAAAGTACTATTGATGCCTGCTCTTGCTCCGTTTGTTCTGATAATAGAGACTCACACAAGCCGCCATGTGGCTCCCCCCTGCTCCGCCCCCCTACAGTGTGAAGTGTTTAAAAAAAGAAAAGAAGATGAGGAAATGTGGCTGCAGCAAAGGCTCTCACAGAGCCCCTGCAGCCTTGGAGTAAAGGAGGAACAGAGTCATGGTCCTGGGAAAGCACTGTGTTCACCTCCATCATTGGACAGACAGGTGCCACCAAACAGCTAGAATCAGTCTGTCACACCATGACAAAATGCCTTGGTCCTCAAATCATGGGGTAAAAGGGGGCTTTGCTTATCCTCAGGGGCCTCTTTTTCTAAACCTGGAAAGGTTATAAGACAAACACTGATGTTTTTTCAACTTCTGTCCCTTCAAAGCATAGGACTGAGAGTTGTTTTGTTTTGAATCGTGATAAAATATGACAACTTCTAGTTTCTCAGCCACTGTGTCATTTATGATGCTCAATATTTTCCAAGTTCTGGTATCTATATAGTCTATCTATTTATTTATCAATGATTTATTACCAAAATGAATTCATAGATTATTATTTTATTCAATGTGTAATGATGTGTTACCATCCTCATTTATTTTGATGCTCAAATTGTCTCTGAGTTGTCAAGTGGGAACTTCTTGGAGCTGGTTGTGTGTGTCCTATTGACTTTTTTTTAGTTTTAGTTTGTTTTTAGCTGTTCCCTACTTTCTGGCACAAAATGTTCAGGTTCATCTTGTGCCTTCCCTGTTTCAGCCCTGGAATCTGCCAAGCCTCCAAGGATACCTGATTCCTTTTAATAAGGAATGGTATTTAGAAATAAAGATATAGTGGCAGGTGTACTAATTGCTCCTATGGTGTAATTGCTCTGGGCTTTGGCCTCTTGGCCCTTTCAGTGGACTGAGCTGGGAAAATAAATTTAAATGGGTATAGACATACTTTTTTATTGGTTTGGTTTTTTATTTTATTTATTTATTTTTAAGTTATAGTTTATTGTTTATGCTATTACAGTTGTTCCAGTTCTTCCTCCCTGCTTCTCTCCACACAGCACCCCCACTCCCTCCGGCAATCCCCTCACTGCTGTCCATGTCTATGGGTCATGCATATAAGTTCTTTGACTGCTCTCCTATGCTGTACTTTACATCCCCATGGCTACTTTATAACTACCAATTTGTACTTCTTAATTCTTTCATCTTTTGTGCCCATCCCCTGAGCCCCCTGCCATCTGGCAACCATCAAAATGTTTTTTGAATCTATAATTCTGTTTCTGTTGTTTGTTTATTTTGTTTTTTTAAACAATAAATTGTTGATAGGTATGTATTTATTGCCATTTTATTGTTCATATTTTTGGTCTTCCTCTACTTCTTAAATTAGACTCTTTGACATTTTATATAATACTAGTTTGGTGATGATGAATTCCTTTAGTTTTTTTTTTTTTTTTGTCTGGGAAGCTCTTTTATCTGTTCTTCAATTCTAAATGATATCTTTGTTGGTAGAGTAATCTTGGTTGTATGTCCTGGCTTCTCATCACTTTGAATATGTTTTGCCAATCCCTTCTAGCCTGCAAAATTTCCTTTGAGAAATCAGCTGACAGTCTTATGGGAGCTTCCTTGTAGGTAATTGACTGCTTTTCTCCTGCTGCTTTTTAGATTCTCTCTTTGTCTTAACCTTTGTCATTTTTTAAAATTATATTTTATTGATTATGCTATTACAGTTGCCCCATTTTCTCCCCTTCATTACCCTCCACCCTGCACACCCCCTCCCACCCACATTCCCCCCTTTAGTTCATGCCCATGTGTCATAGGTTCTTTAGCTTCTACATTTCCCACACTATTCTTGCCCTCCCCCTGTCTATTTTCTACCCTCCGTCTGTGCTACTTGTTCTATGTACCTTGTCCCCATCTCTCCTCTTCCCTCTCCCCTATTGCTAACCCTCCATGTGATCTCCATTTCTGTGTTTCTGCTCCTGTTGTAGTGGTTTGCTTAGTTGGCTTTTGTTTTAGGTCTGGTTGTTAATACCTGTGAGTTTGCTGTCTTTTTACTGTTCCTATTTTTTATCTGCTTTTTCTTAGATAAGTCCCTTTAACATTTCCTATAATAAGGGCTTGGTGATGATGAACTCCTTTAACTTGACCTTATCTGGGAAGCACTTTATCTTCCCTTCCATTCTAAATGACAGCTTTGCTGGATAGAGCAATCTTGGATGTAGGTCCTTGACTTTCATGACTTGGAATACCTCTTTCCAGCCCCTTCTTGCCTG
>PVKU01007972.1:0-79642 GCA_004027475.1 Anoura caudifer
CATCTCCTTGACCTTGTGCTCTGCACGTACCGAGACACCTGACACATTCTGGACCGTCCCGAGACTTGGTTTAAGGACGTCGGAAAACTAAAGTAGAGAAGAACCAACACCTGCGCTTTCCCCACTTGAACCTTTGGCCTGGAACCAGTCCTGACGAGAACGCCAAGGGGGGCCACGCACGTTGGAAATAACGACCCCGCGTGTGAAGGTTTTCCTTGCTGACCCATTCCGTTGGCTAAACTCCCATTTCACAGCAAATGATGTTGCCCAAGAAATAATATTTTTCTACGTAGATTACTATAGTACAAATTATCTCCGCCATTCGTTCTCACTTTCTTTCTTCCTCATGTTAATAATTAGAATAATCCCTGTTAAATAAATTAACAGGTGGAGGAGATGCTGATCACCTGGAACAGACAAGTCAGCATGGCTCCTAAAGCAGCGTCTCTTTCTGTTTTCACTGGTCATCACCTAAAACTGGGCAGTAATTCGGAAGTCCTCGCACGGCGGCCGATGCCCCCACCGGGACGTGTGGGCGGCCTCGCGGTGAGAGCCTGGAGGGCTTCTAAGGGAGGGACAGGTTCTGGCTGCGGCTCCCGGCCACGTTTAAGGGCCCTCGTGACTCCTTGCAGGTGGCCCCATGTCTTGGCGACATTTTTCCCTCTGTGTGGAGGTTTCGAATCGATGCCTGCCGTGACAGGATGACCAGTAACTAACTGTGCCCCGGAGTTTTGGGGAGGAAGAGTGTGAAGAAGAAGAGTTGGCTAAGCAGGCAGTGATGGGTGGCGTGTGAGAACAGAGGGGGCCCCGGTGTAGGGGAGGGAGGGCCCTAGTTCCCAGGATGGAGCAGGTGGGAGGTGCTAACTGGCACTTAAAGACCTCTGATCGTGAATGAGAATTATTTTAAAAAGAATACAACACCTATGAAAATATGAATTTTCACACAACACTGTAATTTTTAAGCCATTCTACAAAAGTGAATCGGAGTTGCATTTATCGGGCTCTTGACGTTGGCAGCGTATTACCCGGGCTCTGCTTGTAAATAATTGAGTTTGAGTCTTGCTCTCCCAACTCGATTTGTGGGCTGTTTTCCCCATTTCGTAATCTGAAAACCTGGAGCTTTATAGAGTTTAAGCCACCATCCAAAGGCCACGGTATCGCACCTGCTTTGAACTCTGCCTTCTGATTCGCTGATGGCTGCCGAGAGGGGGAGGGGAGGGTGGGCAGGCCCAGAGGTGAGGCGTCTAGGTGGGGCGACGCGTGATCCTCTAAGCTGAGAATTCGCAAACACCCAGGGCAGTGGCGTGGGGAAAGATCAGGAAGAGGTTTCGGCTTTTAGCTTTGTCTCTAGCGTGTCATCTCCAGACCTGAGTAGCCCCATTTGCAAAGTAGGGAGCTGGGCCCCTGTGAACCCCCGCTGCAGACACCTCTGTGGTTCAGTCCACGCGAGAGCTTCCCCGGGAGGCTCTGCCTGTCTAAGCAAAAGCCACACCTCTGCACACAGGGAGCGTGATGGATGTGCGGGGCTTCGGGAAGGATTTATTGATACCAAATGTGTTATCTTGGTTTCTTCTAGGAAGACATAAACCTGACAAATTGTTAGAACCTAAATGAGATTTTTTTTAATACTTATCCACAGAGAAATATGGCTTGTTTAAATCTGTAGTGTATTGTTGGGTGTTTATCCATCAAAACTTCTTTCAGAAACTCTATTCCTTCCTAAGATGAGAAAGGCCGGGAAAACGAGAGGATTCAACAGCCCTTCCAAGACTAATTCAAGAAAAGCAGTTCCTGTTTGACCCTGGGACTGGCCGCTGTCTCTCAGGACGGCAGGATTTGTGGGGTCTCCCCTCAGTCGGGCGGCCTCAGAGGGAGCTGTGTTCAGAGATCCATCCACAGGAACCCTGCGGGACGCCTCTGCCCCGGAGGGGGGCAAAACCACATCGCCTGCGTCCGCGGCCCACCCAGCAGGTCCTCGCGGCTCCGGCCCTGCCAACTACGAAGCAAGCACATCCTGAATTGCGACCCCAGGGGCTGGCTTTTGGAAGGTGGGGACAGTGGGGACCCTACAGCCGGGGGAAACCAGAGAGAGCTTGAGAGGGGTCGGTCATCGCCTGGGCCTTATCCCACATGGAGATACAGCGTCACCCGAGCGACTGCTTTCCCGCATCTGCCACCGCACCGCGTACCCACACTTGTTCATGCCCTTGAGGGTAGAGGCTTAGCCTGGTTTTCCGCGGTAGCCCGTTGGGCTTGGCGAGCAGTGACCCAGTCGATGGCACTTGAGCAAATGCGTGAGCGCCCGAATAAACGCGGAGCTAACTGAGTCGGGGGCGGATGTTCTGAGGGAAACCTTCAGCCTGGGGCGTGACTCAAAAGGAGAATTCACCCAGAAACGTGTGACCTACCAGTTAGCAACATCTCCGCGCAGGGCTGAAGGTAATGGCACGGTTTAATTACACAGAGAAAGGCCGGGGTTTTCAAACCCTGGGGAAATGGATGCGGGCTCTCCTATCTACCGTCTTGCGGAAGAGGCATCATTTCCATCTGACAGGTGAGCAAGCCAAGCCCTCTCTACGGGACAGAGTTACAGTCCGTACTGAGGTCTCCCGACTTCACGACACGAGGCTTTCCCTTCGCACTTGGTACTTGCACGTGGGCAGGTGTGAGGGTGGCTGGAGGCACAGGAGTGGAAGCGTCTGGATCGGGGTGGGGTTCTCCCCCGCCCCCCCCCCGGGGGGCACCCTAGATATCTCACAAACTGCTGTTTTTAGACCTTCCCCTTTCCGGCTCCCCCTCCCCCAAACTGTCGCTCGGGCCTGTACGCTGCTCCCAGGGACGATCCTTCACTAGACGTAGGTACACGGTTCACTTAAAGCTGTTTCCCTGTCCTCTCCGTCAATTCTGCAACCCCGGTATTAGGGCATAAAGCACCCCAAGGTGTGACAGTATGTAATCGCACGTCCTGTGTACCAGCCACCGACACACCCTGAATAACAGGTGGAGTCACCGTGTAATGTCGGGTGACGCGTGTCACCGGCGACGCCCAGCCCTGACTCCCGCACAGCACCGAGTTGCCTTTCTGAGTAACCACCTCCCTTCCCCCACCTTAGGTCTTCCACGCCTTCCGCTCCCACGCAGGTTCTCCTTGACCTTTTTAAAAAAATATTTTATTTCTTTATTTTTAGAGAGAGAGGAAGGGAAGGAGAAAGAGAGGGGGAGAAACATCAATGTGTGGTTGCCTCTCACACACCCCCTACTGGGGACCTGGCCCGCAACCCAGGCCTGTGCCCTGACTGGGAATCGAACCGCGACCCTTTGGTTCCCAGCCCGCGCTCAGTCCACGGAGCCACACCAACCAGGCTCTCCTTGACCTTCGACGTGCTTAGGTCGATGCAGGGAGGTCGTCCGCATCCACGTATTTTTTCAGTCCTCCTCCGAGAACAGGAGCGTGTCTGGTTCATTTCTGTAGCCCACGATTCAGTGCAGCGAGAGACTGTTTGACGTGCTCCTCATTCATGTTTGGATAAGAATCGCATTGAGTAACCTCTTCATGCCGTGCACTCGGCTTCACGTTGATGATGCCGAAAGGGAGCAGGGCATGGATGCTTGATTTAGTGACTACGGGCAGAAGCATTTGTCTGTTTTAATTAGGGAAACATGCAGCCCAGCACCTGTGCAGCCCACGTAGGAGGAAACGTGCTGGGAGCCATGCAGGCAGGTGTGTGCTGAGGGTTCCAGAAGGGGGCTGTCAGCTTGATTTCAGCAGGGACAAAGGGCCTGCCTTCCCCACCCCTGTCCCGGGCAGGTCACCTTCCCCCCAGGTCCCACGTGGTCCACGCGCCCAGGTGGCTGACGTGCACACAGTGGGCCTGCTCCTCTCGCAGGTGCGGAACCTTGAGCTCTGGGAATCCATATCCTCTTACCAACAGAAGTTCTCGGCGCGCCGCCCGGAAAGAGACGTCGTTCTGACCACTCCGGATGGCAGCGAAGCCGCTTCCTTCCTCCGACGGAGACGCTCTTCATCCTCCAAGCCTGCTCACGAAACAAACAACCAACAGCCTGGAAGAGGTCACGTGGAACCGAGGGCCGCCAGAGCCTCTGCTCACGGGACGCACAGACATGTACGACCCACGGAAAGTTGTCTCCAGAAATGTCCGCCACTCGGCTTTGCACCATCCTGGCTTCCGGCGAATCTTCCACGTGCGCCGGTTCTCAGACACTTCCATTTGTTGGGCCAGCGAAGACTAGACAGAGCCCAGTCCCCTCAGCGTGTCCCACTTAGTGTTTCCATCGCAACGTGGAGCCACAGGATAAGGTCACCCCACACTGTTAACCTCAACTGTGTCCCCCAGCTGAATACCTCCCCAAGCGTTCAGCATCACCTTGGTAAACCAGATGGCTTCCTTTTTAGGCGTCTGGGTCAGCCTCCCCACGGGAGCAAGGCTGTGTTTGTGAGCGCAAAGGTGTGTCTTGGACCCCAAGGACTGAGTCCAGGGCAGCTGCCAAGGCCGTCGCCCCGGGCTGGCCAGGCGAGGCTGGCCTGAGGGCTCTGCACGGCCAGGTGCTGCCATCGGTCACGTCGGCTGCAGGGACCGTGTGACTCTCATTGTAAGAAACACGTGCCACAGGGTGGACAAACGTCATCGGCAAGCTATCCTCCCTGAAGCCCTTCTCATCCCGGTAACCAGGGGAGCCTCCCTTCGAGAGACTTTGCTTGTCATCTGAAGGCCACGTGACCAAGGCAGGTTTTCCCCGTAACTCTTCACCTTCCCCCCTGTGCCCCCGCGTCAGGTGCCGGCCCCGGCGCTGCGGAAGGGAGGCCGCACGCAGTGCTCGCAGGAGGAAGGGCGCTGTTGGTGTTCTCTCTCCCAGGGCGCCCGGCATCCCGTGCGAGGGACGCAGCCTGAAAGCCCCCCCGTCGTGGTCTCCTGGCCAGCAAGTAGGACGTGGGGCCACGTTTATTTTTAATGACAGGTTAGGTCTTGTTTCCGCAGGGGCTGCCCGAGGACGGTCAGCCTGGAGGCCAGGCCTGCCCTTCTGGAATGTGTGTGTGTGTGTGTGTGTGTGCACACGTGTGGGCTGCCGGTGAGGTTCTGGTGCCTGAATAAGTGGGTGCCGTTTGGAGCCCTGAAGTCGGGGTCCGGAATGAGATAATAGTGCCTGCAAGGACAGATGGCTGCTTCCCCGCGTTCAAGGAGTGAGATGCCTACAAACAGGTCTGTAAATGGAAGAGGCCAAAACAGCTGTTTACCCCTGGATTAAAAATAAATAAATGAAAATTTAAAAAAAAACAAACAAACAGTGAAACGGTAGGACCGTTTTTTTCTTTTCTTTTGACTTTTCAGTCAGTAATTTCCTCATTAAGCCGAAGTGGTCGCGCCAGCTTTGAGATCCAACAGCTGTCCGCCTGGTCGGGGTGCCGAGCTTCAGTCTCCCGGCTACGGCGCTGGGGCCGCTGCGGCACAGCCACGGGGAGAGGAGATCCTGAGACTATTTCAAGGGTGAGCGAAGAGCGGGAACAGCGACACCGCTCCCGGCGGAGACCGCTGCCCGCCTCGCCCAGCTCAGCGTCACGCCGCATTAACCAGAAGTCGGGCATGTTACCGACGTGCTGCTCGGTGTTTAAGGGGCTCCCACGGAGTTCTCCAGCCTTTCTGGCTGCGTGAGCCTGGCACACTCGGCAGCCCACCCTCCACGCTCTGCCCTTACAGCACTTCCCTCGTGGGCAGCCCAGAGTTCCCACGACCTACCGGTGCGCCCGCGTTTCCGCGTCTGGTGGAAAGGTCAGGACTACGGGGCTGGGGAAGTGACTGAACCCATTTGTTCTTCGTGAATTAGAAATAGTAGTGACCATAATCCGGAGCATTTCTGGGTTTTATTTAAAACAGGAGAAAAGCAAAAGCCAAGTAGCGGAGAGGAGGCGGAAGCTTCTCTGGACGGGCCACGTATTTCGTTGAAGACACACACACACACATTTCCTCAGTGGGAGTGGACCAGAACTCAGGGCGGCCACACCGAGCGCCCAGGTCGGGAAGCGCTGTTCTCGCCAAGTTAAGATAAGGGCGCGAAGGTTTGGACAAGGGAGGCTTTCTCGGGACGGCTGAGTGGACGGCGTGACTGGGATAAGACCCAAACTCGCTCGAGTTCAGATTCCCTGATTTATTGCAACGCTTGTATTACAAATTACAATGCTTTTTAATGTAGAAAATAAATCACATAATTGAGGTAGAATGTTGAAGAGTTCCATTTTCTCAGATGGATGGCCCATTTTTCAAAGACTGCTCATTAACTAATTCATCCTTTCTCCAGGGTCGGGAAAACATGCTTGTTCTGTGCTTGATTCTCGGGCTTCATGCGCATGACGCCCCACAGCGCACCCTGGGACCCGCCCCAGCGACCAGCTCTCAGCCCCGGGGCCACCAACTCGCCCCCTCCTGGCCGCTCAGCGGGGTGGGGTGGCTGTGCTGGGCCCCATGGGGCCGCCCGCCCCGTTGAGGAGCGAGCACGGAAAGGCTCTCTCCTTCCCCGCCCTCCCTTTCTCAGCACCCAGATCCCTTCCTGAGTCGAGCACTTGATCCTCAGCCCTTGCCTCAGAGTCTGGTTTCATGGAACCCGGGACCAGAATGGACACCTGGGCAGCAGCTCTCGGGCCTGGTGTGCGCATTCCTTGGGCTGCCTCGCTGAGATGGTCGCTGCTTGGCCGCTGCTGGGGACGAAGGCCCGACGTGGTGAGCAAGAGAGAAGCAAGGGCCCTGGGGTTGGACAAGTGGGGACCCCAGTTAGTCACCATCACTGCAGCTTGTGACTCCACAGTGACGTCACTGTGCACATGTCCGGTCACAACCTGTGCCCCCGGGGCCCCCAGAGGGCTCAGCAGCTCCCTCGCAGGCCTGCTGCCCAGCCACTGGCACTGCTCCCTGTTGGCATCGCCCCGGGAACCGCCAGGAAACAGTTCCTAGCAGGCTAATCGAAAAGCAAGTAACTGTTTTGGCAATTCCCACGCTGCCCTTGCTGCAGCCGCTAACGAGCTCGGGGAGGCGGCCCGTCGGGTAACCTCTGAGGGTTCCGTTCCCCCGGGTGCCGGGGGGACTGCCGCGTGCTGGGGCGAGACGTTTCAGAAACACGCGGGCTTGGTCCAAACAAGGGTTCAGGACGAAGAGGGTGGGGGGCCTACAAGCTGCCTAGGGCAGGATCCCGACACAACGCCTGGGATGCCACACCTGGGACGCTGCGCCCGGTCCCCGGCGGCTCCTGGGCCCGCGCACAGGTGAGCACACTTCTAGTTAAAAGTTACGGTCACGTCAATCCACTGAGACTCCCTCCTGTGGATTTTGAAATTAAGGGCATCGCGATTGAGCTACAGTTTCCTACAATGCGAATCCCTCTGATGTTTCCTTGTCTCTCCATCGAGCAGTTAGTTCCGGCTGTTGGAAATCAGGATGCACGAGGCTGAATTCTTCAGCACTACCACCCGGGTGCTATTTCTTCAAACAGTCTGACAGGGAAACAGTTCTACATAGTTCGACTGTTTTGTTGAGTCTTGATTACAGAAAACCCCAGAGTCTGCCAGCGTGACGCTGTGTCTCTTCTTCTTGCAGGAGACCTACTCCTGTGAGCCCCGGACAGTGTGTGGGCCCACGCCGCGTCCAAAGCCTGGTGGGGGCGTGCTGCCCAAAATGGGGCGATGCTGGAGCTCGAGGTGAAGGGAGCAGCTGTATTAGCAAGGCTCCTTGTACTCTGGAAGGGCGTGGGGTTGTCTGGGCGTCCCAGACAACGCTGCACACCTGAGAGAGCTTTGAAAAGTTCCTTATCCAATCCATGCCAAGCACACCTTAACCTATGCCAAATACACCTCAGTCCATGCCAAGTACACCTTAATCCATGTCAAGTACACCTTATTCTATGTCAAACACACCTTAGTCCATGCCAAACACACCTTAATCCATGCCAAGCACACCTTAGTCCATGCCAAATACACCTTAATCTATGCCAAGCACACCTTAGGTAGTCAGTGACTGATACTGTCAAATTATTAGGGAAAAATATCGTTTCACTTGGAAATGACAATGCTAAATACATCATCTTGGATATACGATGAAATACTAAATGTAACTGCAGAATTTCTAGGCAATAAAATCTAGACATCTAAAATTTTTGGGGTGCACAGCTAAAGCAGTGCTCAGAGGAAAATTCACATAATTTAAACACTATGTCAATAAGGGTTTTAAAAACTTAAAAGCACTGGCCCACAATAAATTTCACAAATCTTGAAAACATAAAAAGACCAATGAAACAAACTAAGAGAAAGAAGGGGAATGAAATAAGATGAAAGTGGAGATAAAAAATTATAAGAACTTATTAAAAGCTGTCTCTGAAAAATCTGTATAATCAGAAAACAACTATGAAGGCTAATTTTAGAAAGAAATTATACATTTACAAAATAATGAATAAGGGCGGAAAAACTATCAAAGGAGATAAGTGAAAACGCAGACTCTCCTGTCTGTGTCTGAGTGAGTAATCAGTACTCCCAGGTGAGACAAATCCCTTCCAGAGGAAACGGAATTCGCCCACGCTGGCCACACAGGGCTGGAGTCTCGGAGCTGCCCACGTCCACAAGGAGACAAAGGAGCCCCCGGCCTGGCACTCATGAGGCTCCGGGACCTGCCCCAACGGCTCGGCCCGAGCGCTGGAGCTGAGACGCTCAGCGGGTCCTCAGCTTGCCCGAGGTACCATTTGCCGAGGAAAACGCGGGGGGAACGCCAACCCCTGAGGCTAGAACCACCGGTGAAGCTGCGGGCCACCCTCAGACAGCGCAGGCTGGCGGAGTGAACCAGCGGAAGTTACATTCATAATGTACCACGTTCCCCCGAAACTACCAGGGGACTCTCAGTGGAACCAGTTGTTAGACTTCCAGACAGAAATGGTGGACAGGAACCGGGCATCTTCGAGAAAGCATTCTCTCCAGGAAAGTGGACCACCCAGGAGATGGCACGGAGGTGGTGTCACACACTGAACTGTGTCCCCCGAGGAAGACACGCTGAAGTCCTATCCCCAGGACCCCAGCCCGTCACCTTGTCTGGAACGAGAGTCTCTGGGGGCATCTGAGCACAGACACAGAGGGTGGGCATCATGTCAAGGCGTTTGAGATGGGTCGGCCCGGTCAGGCCGAGACAGCCAGTGACGGCAAACAGAACTCTGGACACTATGAAGGGCGGGGGGGGGGGCGGGGGGACGACTCCCTGCAAGTTTTGGACGGATCACGGCTCTCGTTTGGATGTCTAGCCTCCAAAACGGAAGCGGGCAGACCCCCTTGTTCGCCGCCTGTGGTCCTGCGTAAGGGCCCCGGGCACACAAGTGCCGACCCCAGGGTCAGGAATGGGTGTTGCCGAGACAAACCCCTGAACCCGGGGAAGGGGCCGTGCCCTGGGTGCTGGGCAGAACCGGGGGAGACCTGCACTGCCCGCCCGGGAGGGGCAGGGCTGCCTGTCAAGACGTCAGTAGGAACGAGGACGTTGGGGGCGCTCCTTCGGCCACCCGAGGCGTGGATGTGAAGCGGAAACAGGAGGGGGGGCGATCTCTGTCACAAGGCAGCGGAGAACGTCATCGAGCACCGTGCCCGTCGGGGGGGTGGGGTGGGAGGGAGAACTTCGAAGCGATGGACGTGGCTATCGAGCCGATGTCTCTGAACAGCGCGTGGACCGCTCCGCCTGGCCTCTCCAGGCTGCTTCGAGTGAAATGGGAGAGAGAGAGAGCAACAAACAGCCAGACCTTGAGGATCTGAAAAACCGTCAGCCCACCCACATCGTAAAACAGCGAGAAGTGGGGCCCGGACACAGCACCACCAAGGGTGTGGCTGGACAGCGTGTGCTGGAGGTGAGACCTGTCACTTACAGACCCCATGGGCCACCGGCCAGGGCTGAGCCACCGGCAGGGGCTCCCAGCTTGGGCCGCAGGGTCGGAGGTGACAGGAAACGGAGAGAGAACAACTTTGGGGACGGAGGCATGAAAGGAAGCAGAAGACGTGGAATGTTAGTAAAATGGAATAAAAGTGATCTTTCCTCAGTTTTCACCAAAAAATTATTAAATTATGGAATTTTCTCTACTTTATATTTTGTCTATAATTTTGTCTTATGCTTTGGTTTCTGTTACCGCTGGTCTGTTTCCAAGTGCTAAAAAATTAGAGAAATGGTTCAAAATCTCACAAATATTTAATGGATAAAAATACAACAATATCAAAATATTGATGGAAAACTCACAAATGTTATTTCGTTCACGTATTAAACTTCTGCGCAGTCTTGGGACCCGTGACAAAGAACCTAATCATGTGAGCACTTTGCTAAAGACACTGTATGTTTCTCTCATGCTTACGCAACTGTGAAAAGTACTACCTCTATTTTATAATACAAGTAAAAAGATTCAAAATTTATAAATTCGGATTTCTTCAGTGATTTCTATTGATACTTCCGGGAGTGAATTTGCACTGAGATTTCATTGAAAAGTTAGATGTTCCGGACGGCAGAGCAGATCACAGATACCCCTTCCTGTGGAAGGGGCTGAACACGGTCAAACCCTGCGTGGGCCGAAGGCGGCTCCGTTATCCCCCTGTGCGTTCTGGCTGAAAACAAACAAAACCATCGGAATAAGGCATAAGATGTGGATGTATAGTTTATTGGGGGTTTTTGTCTTGTTTTTCCGCCAGAGCTGCCACAGAAGTTTCAACGGCTGTGGACGTTTCTTTGGAGGAACGGCGTCCACGCTCCTTGAAAACGCCCTTCCCCGTCTCGGCCAGCTGTGTCTTTCCGGGAGTCTCCGGGGACACCGATGCAGAGCTGCCCCCGAAATGGAAACACACTGGTCCAGAAAGGAAGTCTTCGCCTTTGGCCGCTGCGCCTGCCTCTCCCGGCTGGTCACTGTCCCAGCCGTCTCCTCAGGTCTCAGGAGGAGCCCCAGGGCGGCGGAGAGCATTGGAGCCAAGAACTGGGGGGTGGAAATCCTCCCAGTGACCCCAACACGAGGTGAGGCACGTGCCGCTGAGCCCCGGGGCTTGGGGCAGGGCCACGTCACCTCCAGGGGCAGGGAGGACGCCGGTTCTCTGGACAGCTTGGCCACGTGGACAGAGGAGAGACAACTGTCATGTCAGTCGCACTGAGACGCCCAAAGGCGTTCGAAGAGGCAGCCGCCGCACTTAAAGTCCCCGCATCTAAAAAGTTCACCAAGCACCCATTTAACAGCCCATTTTTGCATTTCTGGAATGGAATCAGAGAGTTACAAAGGACAATTAACCTTATTGCCCTTAAAGAGAAAACCTTACTTTTAAACCACAAAACATCACGAAACGCTAAAAAATTTTTCTGTAGCATCCAAATGGCAAAGGGAGGTAAGAGTTCGGAGGCGCGTTCGCTGAGCGTGGCATTTCGGCCATCCAAATGATTTAAGGTGCGTGCGATTGAATTGTTCACATTTCTACACGAGAAGGAAGGCCTGCAAAGGTCTTCAATTTGCACAGCGTGGCCCCGAGGACGGACACTGAGGTCTACAGATCACTGATCATTCTGCTTCTGTTCTGGGGCCACACGTGAGACAGGAGACGGAGGCCTTTGCTGTGGAAGGGGCGGGCACTCGGAGAGCTGGGGGAGGCGCAGGTGGGGCTCTGGCGGCCCTGGCGCAGAAAGGGGGGTAGTGCCCGGCCCTCCACCTTTCCTTCTCATGCTTCAGTGGCTGCTTGGAGCCTCAGTCCCTCCTGTGGGCACACAGGACGCATCTGCACTCGAAGGAAGGGAGGAACTGGGCGGGGTGGGGACGGGCAGAGGACAGCAGGAAGCCCCGCCACGCCCTCCGGCCCTCCCCACGCAGCACACCGCCCGAAGCGGCCTCCAGGTGCTGAGGAGCACCGCTGAGGTCAAGTGCCATGTCCTCGGGACTGTCCCCAAGTCCCACGTGTCGCGAGTGGCGTCTTCCGGAGCCCCCACCTGAGTGCCTTGCTCGGGCCCTTCCATCCATTCGCGAGTCCGTTGACCACCTCGGGACTTCCTGGAAGCCTTGCCCGCGTCTCTCTCTCATTCTCTCGTTCACGGCTGGACTTGGCAGTTCGGGGCTTGCACCCACTCCTGTCCCACGATTCGTCTCCTCGGCTCCTCCGCTGTCCAGCAAGTTCTCCGCCCGAGCCGCCCAGGCTCTTGCCACTTTTATCACCGGGCTGCCGCGGTCCCCCTGCAGGCCCCGCCCCAGGAGTCAGTCCCAGGCCCGAGCCAGGGTCCGGCGGGCACCCACACGGGCACCAGGGGTGAAGTGCGGGAGGTTTGCCTGTGGCCCAGCCCTAGACCGACTGTGGAGGGCTGTCAGTGCCACAAGCGTTCATGACTTTTGTTACAGGACGGAGCTTGGGTATGATTAGAACGAAGAGAAAAACCTTCAGTTAAGCAGGCTGAGGGTGCATTTTCTAATGTAATTTGCAGTTTAACGGCTGAGCCAAGGCGCGCAGGGTGGTCAGCAGAGGTGGCGGCAAGGCCTGTGTCCCTCCGCCCCTGCCGGCCGGAATCCTAACGTTCTCACAGAGCCCTCGGTGAGGCTTAGCCCTGCTTCAGCAGCCTCCTGCTCTCCCCTCAAGGCCGCGTCCCTGGGCAGCCCCCGGGGGGGCACTGGCGAGCAGACCCTGCATTCTGAGGACAGGGGACGCGGTGGGGGGTCCCCGGCTACCCGGGCCCAGATCCAGGGTCAACCAGCAGCCACATTCTCCCCAGCACCACAACTTTGAGTTGCTTTCTACATGGAAAGCACGCACCGGTCTTTCGAGAAAACATAATTCAGCCCCGTTTCATAGGAGAGAGTAACATGGATTCATCAAGTTTATTGAGTCTGAAATCAGATGGACAAACCATTTGATTTCGAGCTGTTCTGTGTGATACCAACGAACCGCTTAGGCAATGCAATTATTTTCCATAAAAAAGACCTGGATTACTAGAATTCCACTCAGTGAAGAGTGGTCCCCGTGGGCATGTTTGTGCTGCCTCGTCCGGCGTGGCCATTCACCAGCAACGCACGAGCCGACTAGCCGCAGTCACTGCAGCCCCATCTTGGGCAGGTCCCCAAGAGCCTCCTCATTCCGCCGCCTGACTCTATCCACATGCCTTGGTCCCTCCAACTTCTCCCGTGGTTGCTCTACTTGCTGACTTGCAGAACCTCCTCCCTTTGATCCAAATTTTAGAATTGCTACATTGCCCGCTAACAAATGTCTTGTCTCGTAAAGGAAGGCCATTGCACAGCAAAGTGAGCGCATGGTTAGGGCGCCGGCTCTCGCCCACTGCTTATTCCTCACCACGCAGGAGTTATGGGGATTGACTCTGAACTTCAAGGAAAACGGTCCTTAGAACTACAGGCGGCATTTGGCATTTGTCATAGAGCAGACCCAAGGTGTGCGCTGATTTAGCGTCCCGGGCCCCGCCTGCTCGTGAATCAGTACGTCCTGTAATTTGCAATTCTGCTGAGGCAGGAGGTTATATCTCACCCCTCCACCCATGGCAGTCCCCAGTCCTGAAGTGATAAAAACTTTGTTTCTTCGTGATCAAGGATACCTGAAAGTCACCGGGGCTGCTGTGACATTAGGAAATTTGGGGACATGTGCCGCTCTCACGAGGAGTTGCTCAAGAAGTTCCCGTCAGTTGTCCTCGCTCTGTGTTTGCATCTGGGCGCACCTCTCGCTGTCGGATCTCCGCCTTCACCACCCAGCCCATCTCGTGCGCAGTGGAAATCCCCACTCCTGAGCAGCGTTGGAGGATTCACCGGGAATTTGTCAGGACGGGGTTTGCTACATCGCGTTCAGTGACTGGCAGGTTTCCCCCACCTGCCGACGGCGCCACCTCCCGGAAATTGCGCCTTGTTCATCGTGAGCCCCGCAGCGCCTCACGCCTCACCTCCTGCAGGGCGCTCCTCAAACACCCGTGGCGTACGCAGGATCCACACCGAATGTGAACGTGCATGGCTGAAGGGGCTGTTATCTTCCACACGAAGCATCCGTTAAATTCTGCCCTCTCTGCAGATGTCCTCATTCAGATGCAATCTCCCATAAACCGTCTTTGTCAAGCCAACGTACGGAGAGCCTCCCAGAAATAGTCTTGATGAGCTGTTGAGAATCACACGAAGTTCAATGATAAAATCCTGTATGTTTGAATTGTAACTCTGGGTAATAAAATCACGACCATTATACGCTGGTCCATTCAGAATACCGTGGCTAATGAGGTTCACGCACCTGACAGGTGGCTTTTCTCTCTTAAATTGATTAAATGCAGTTTAATTACTAACCAAAGAATCCGCAGCTGATTCAGGAAAGAACTATAGAATGGATTCATCTGATGAAGCGCAGCTCTGACTTGGCATCTGAATATAGACCGCATGTGGTCTGCTTTTGCTCGGTGCAAAACACTTATGCGAGAAGAAAATTATCAACCGATTCATCAGCACTTGTAATGTCTCGATAATTAATTGGATATTTACAGGGGAAGGTATCAAAATTTATACCCTAAATGAGCCCTTCCTGTTTCAGCCGATCATTAGTTGAGTGCGTGTTTAGATTGAATCCCAGTGCGGCGACCCGCTTGTTAGGGAACATCAGGCAGGTTGGTTAAACATGCCCGTTTCTCTTATTACTTACTGACTTTTTTCTATTGCACACAGACAAAAAAAAAACCTGAATTCATACTTTACTTTTGGCGAACAACCTCTTTTTAGGCCACTGAAGAGCCATTTGTTCTTGCTTCCCCTCCCCGGCTCGCCCCCTCGTCAGAGACCTGACCAATCCCTGCGTTGGTAGTGGATTCCAAGGAGTGAACTCTGGCCCTTCCTGCCCCGGGTAGCACATTGGCACAGGATCGTCTCACACCAACAGCTCACACGACTGTTCCGATTCTTTGATCTCAGTACCACGGTGGTCCTGGGACCAACACCTGCTTCATCCCCATATCAGAGGAGAGGGTAGAGCTTTCATGCTTGTGAGCGCTTCCTAGGTGACAAGGTGGTTACCTGTGAGTCACCCCTCCTCCCTTGCAAGTGTAGAACAGGACCCTCTGAATCCGTTTTGCAAGTGAAGAAGGTAAAGCTTGGGAAAGACCGAGTCGCCGACGCCTGTCAGGAGGCAGCACAGCAGAACCTCAGAACGGGGTCTTCGAATCACACCCAGAGCTGGACGCGGGTGCGCCGGTGATTTACAACGAGAACAAGAATGCAGCTTGAAGGTGCAGTTTGCTCCTCTTCGCCGGTGAAGTTCCGGATCCTCCTTGGCAGGGGGTCTTGATTCCTCGGTTTTGACGTTTCTCTTTGTAAGCAGAGAGCAGCACCTGCACGCAGTAAGAATTTCACGAGGTAAAGTGATAAAGTGAATGCAGAAAGCGCAGTGCGGTGTTTGTCACACACAGGATGCAAAATCCGTAGGTCTGATCCCGCCTCCCCCGCTTTGGTTCACCGCTGCGGGGCGTCCCAGGGAGGAAGGAGGTCGCCCGGGGCTGTGGGACAGATGTGCCCACAGGGGGCGTGCGGGGGGCGCCACCTGGTCAGGGAGAGGGGGTCAGAGAGGGGATCGCAAGGCGTGGGACTGGCCCCTCCGCAGCCGGGCAGGGGTCTCTGGATCCGAGCTCTGAAGGGCTGCCCCACTCTGATTGTCACAGTCCTGCCGAGCCAGCAGGTGACAGGTGCCGTCCCAAGGGCCGTGCAAAGCAAGTGGGCTCCACGCGGCTGGAAGTCTGTTATTTGGATTATATTTAAAACAACGGGATGTGTAAAAATTGAGTTTTGCGCAGCAGGCTTTTGAGCCTCAGGGCTGCCCTACTTCGAAGTTCGGTGTCTTGAGGTACAGGAGGCCTGTGCCTCCTTCAAGGGTACGAAGGCTCTCCTCCTCCTCCACCTGAAGGATAGCTCCCTCGCCGGTGTCTAACACAACTGCTTCTTCTGAGGGGCTGGTGAGAATTCTTCGAATTTAAAAACACCTCGTTTTGGTACTAGTAATGGTCGGTGACCCTGCCTCCGAAATGCCGACACCCCCACCCTTACCCTTCTTCCGGGGGTCGTTCTTTTTCTTGACTCTTCTCGCTTCCTTTGTGGCGTCTGGCTTCTTGCTGTGGGCGCCCCAGAGACCAACCCCGCCAGGCCCGACTTCTCAATAATTTCAAGGCACACCCCTCCTTATTTTCAGATGTCTCTGCTCATAGGTCCCTCTTGCTGAATAAAAAAATGATACCAGGATGGGCATAATATTTGTTTTCTCAAAACTAATCCAGTTCCTTCGTCGGAAGGATCGGTCAGGCCGCCTCCGGTTTCCCAGCTGATCCACTTAGGGTGCCTCCGACGGTTCTCCCCAGGGAAGAGCGAGGCCCGGGTTTATAGGGCATGGCGGTGTAATACAATCTTATTTCTGGAAAGTCTGCAGAATGCTGGACAAGGTCAGCGGGTGCTAGAATTATTCTGAGCTACAAGATAGAAGATAAACACATCCTTTCTGAAGCCTTACCTTTGCACAATCGCTCTCTTGGCAAGGACCTGCGAGAGGGTCACAACAGTAAAAGCAAATAATAAGGCTGTCAGAAAACATCCCAAATTCAGCCTAAGGACGCTGGAGAAGCAGAGGGAAAGGGCATTTCTAACGACTCTGAAAGTACGACCGGCTCCTTTTCCCTGCAGACGTCGCTGCCCCGTGACTTCTAACGCGCTGGTCACTTGCTTGTCCCTTTACGCTGGTGGGTGGGTCGCAAGGAGCCCAGCCAGGCAGGCTTCCTGGCCGAGTCTGAGCTGCTTCTCATGTCGATTTGCTATTGCTCGAGGTTGCATGTACGCTGACGTAATTCTCCATCTAATAAGCTTGTGTTTGCCAAGGAGCCGGGAGGCATACGGTATGAGTTCATGGCATCACGCCATCCTCTCGAAAATTGCCGGCACAGCATAAAATACCCGCTCATGATCGTTTTCCCAAACTGGTTTGGACTGCATTAAGGATCGAAACGTGGCCGTGAGCCCAACGAACTGTTCCTGGTCATCCGGCCCTTCACACCCCTGCTCCTCCATCATGAAACCTGCGGTAATGACCCCCAGCGTGCTTTGGGGGCCAGGCAGGGAGAAGCAGGGCTCACAACCGTTCTGAGAACACGCACTGCACACAGGCAGGTGTATCAGGGGGTGACTTTGGCCCTCCCGTCTGACAGCCCCACAGAACTGCTCGGCGAAGGAGCCGAGGCAGGAGAGTCATGCAGCGATCCCCCTCCCCCCCGCCGCTGTCTCCCCACTGAACCAGCACGCGACCCCCAGCCAGCCCGTGTGGACAACCACCGTGGCCGAGAGGGCTGGTGCTGAGAGCCCCGAGGCTCGTGCTCCCCCGGCAGGGTCCGCCTGCTGGGGGAGACTCGCGGTGGGTGGTCTCAGCCGCACTGGTCGCTGCAGCAGGATTCCCAAGGAGCGAAGGGAGTCCTGCCCGAGAGATACCGCGAGGTGTCCGAAGAGGAAGGGATGGGGCATCGACGACCAGACACGGGAGTCGCGTTTCCAACAGTGAAACCTGGAGCTCATTCGGAAGGGAAGCCGTGCCACGCCACTCGGAGACACGCCCGCTCTGGGCAGAACACCAGGGCCAGGCGGCTCAGAGGGTGCTCTGGATGAAGGCAGGCTGGTGCTGGCGACAGTGGACTCGAGGTTCACTCGAGGTGACCAGAAACCAGGGAAGGCAGCGAGAGCCTGGGGACAGCATGAAGGCCCGTGGCTGCGCGTGGAAGCCAAAGGTCAGTGTCGACTCGAGCAGGAGGCAGGGGGGCTGGCGGGTGGACCCGGTGTCCAGGTATGTACAAGACAAACTAGGGACACAGCAGAAACCCAGATGGCCCACACTCCGGAGTACGCCTCACTCCGGTGGATAGAAGAGGAATTGGCACTCGGACCAAGGAGATCAATTTGTTCCAGGCTGTATAACTTACAAAAGTTTGGTGAACAACTGGGCGCCTGGCGGGGGTCACTCACAGAGCTTCCGTGCTCTCACTCTGGTGCAGAAATTAAAATTACTTCCTACCAGGATGCTGTGCATGGTGTGTGCGTCTGCACGCATCCGTGTGTGTTTGCGTGAAGGTGCGTGCATGTGCTGTGTGCGTGTCTCTGTGTATTGCGATGTATGTGCATGGTGTGTGTTTCTGTGCACATATGTGTGATGTGGGGCCTGTGAGTGGTGTGTGCACATGTCTGTGGTTTTGTGTGCGCATGCACACCTGTTTGGGAGTGGAGGACCCTCCGAGCAGCAGCCCGAGGAAGGACACCTGAGAACTTCGGCCCCTGGCGCCGTGAAAAGCACCAGGAAGCTGTGGCACGGACGTGGACATTGTGGTGGGCAGCCGCCTCCTCGCTGGGCAGTGTCCAGGCGGTCTGAGGATCTCACGGCCGCGGTGCACTGGGTTTCCTAGGAGGCTGCTGGGGTAGGACTTTACAGGCCTTAATTTCCAGGTGTCCGAACCAAACCTGTCTCACGTGGGAAAGGAAAAAGCAAGAAGACGTGTGATCTCTCCCGTCTTCCTCCGAAAGGCCAGCCAGTTGCTGCTGACCTGTGACCTGGGGTCCTCGCTCTGCTCTTTGCGTCCACCGCACCCCGGGGTGGTTGCAACTGCCCCATCCTCCCCTCCCCCCGCCTGATTCCCTTTCCTTCTCTCAGGGCGCAGCCGCTCTCGAGCAGGAACATCCCGTTCCCCTCTATGAGATGTGTCTTTCTTTGAAAACACTCTGCCTTCCTGCCCAAGGAGAGAAGCACAGAGCGGTTGAGCCCCGATTTCTCACCCTGCTGAACCCGTGGCTGGCCGGCTGAATCCAGTTCCTACCCACACGCTGCAGAGTGCCTCTCGGAGCCCAGGACGGAGACAGGGCCCAGCTTCCCGGGGCCGGCAGGGGCGAGAAGCAGGGAGGACACCTGCAGGGCCCTTCCTGGCCTCTCCTCCCCCATCTGGTGCCGTCGAGTGCGGTCAGGTCCCCCAACCAGAGGGAAGGTGACGAAATCCGGAGGACACGGTGTCGGCTTCCTCCTGTGTCCCCCATGCCGAACGGCTCTGCTCCTCGGAGTCGGCCTCTCTGGCCGCAGCCGAGCCCGAGTGGGCAGCTGCTCACTCCCTCCACCCTGACTGTGTCTTGTTGGAAGTGGGCGGCCCTGGGTCTGGCACCTCTGACTTCCCTGTGAGCCTCACACCGAGACAGCTTACAAAACGCCCGTTTCCCCAAAATCGCCATCACATACTTGACCATGTCACCAAGGAGACACCTGCAGCCTAACTATAAAGTGAACCGACATCAGGACCATGGGAGGATCTCAGCCATTCACGAGGGGGCCTGGGCCATGCGAGCCTGCGGCGAAGTCTCCCACCCCAGCCCCAGCCCCAGCCCCAGCTCTGACAGCAGCCCTGGCAGGAGCGGCTGCAGACCTCTGAGAGCCTCCTGCTGAAGGCTGCGCGGCCTCAGTCGGTGTTCACAGCGTGTCTAGCCTGTCTAGCTCCACAGCCCGGAAGGTCAGCTTCGTCGGTGCCCACAGGATGGAGTGCTGTCCCAGGCCGCGGCCGGAACGGGCCGACAACACGATGTGACGACCGCAAGGTCGTGCCAGCGAGCGTAACGAAGTGAAGAGGAAACGAAGCAGCAGAAGAGATCAACAAGGAAGTGGCTGTAATGATGGAACTGGAGAGGGAAACGGCTTCGGGAAAGGAAGGAAGCACACGGGCATGAGAGACAGCGGGGCCTGGAGGCTCCCTCATCCTCTTCCTTCTCTTCTCCTCCCTCCGCCCCCTGCCCCCGCCCCTCCCCTCAGTTCTTCCCCCCTTTACTCCTTCCCTCCCCTTCAACACAAAAGGTGAAAACAAAGCTGCATTTGGTGGAGTTGAGGAGAGCCGTGCAGCAGCCCCCACCCCCCGCGCCCGCCCCTGCCCCCGGCATGTAAGCTTCCTTCCCAAGATCTCAGCCCAGCATGGTCGCCGGACAACCACGCAGCACCCAGGTGCGGGCCTGCACCCCGAGAAGTGCCTGCACTGGTGCCTTCATCACCGTGCAAACACCATCGGGCACCTTCCACCAAACTGCCACCGCCTGCCACCTACCTGGACGGCGTGGCATGCAGCCAGTTCATGCGTGGCCCGCCGTTGGCCGAAACGTCGTGACGTGACGCGTGCCCGCCCTTCGTTTGGGGGCTCAGGTGAAGCGCCTCTCCTCGGTGGAAGCCTCTTTCATTCCACTGTGGGGTGGAGGTTTGGCGTTAAACCGTAAGAGAGGCGCTCCCCCATTTCTCCCTTCTTCCGAGCAGCCGGTATCCGGCAGTCATTCTGCTGCGTGCGGAGCGGCGAGCTCACAGCTGAGCGACGCCCTGCAGTTGCCCTCACCCCGGTGCTGAGCGGTGCGGAGCGAGGGCTCCCTCCAGTGCAGCGCCGTTACTGGGGTTCTTGTTAACACAGGGAAGAGGGGAACCGGGGTAGGCGGACACATTTCCCCATCCTCACACCTTCCGTGAAGCTCCGAGGAGAACATCTCGACTAAGGCTTGTGTCCGTCAAAACAGCCAGCGTATCCCCGCATCCCACACTCTGGCTCCATCCCCCGCCCACCACATCCCAGGAGAGCTGGGCAGTCTGTCGCAAGGCTGCCAGGGGCTTGCTCAGGGCTTCCCCTCACCTGTCTGCGTTCGCCCCGGGCAGCCTTCCTGAGCAGACTCCTCACCTGCATCAACCCCTGCCTCAGCCCAGCACCGAACGCTGCGTGGTACGTGGAAGCTGATGAATCACTGCGTGGTCACTGAATAAATTGATGAGCGGATTGACAAACAAGCAAGTTAATAGTCCCTTGCTGACTGCATTCCATCATCAACTCTAAAAATATCCATAAGAAATGGTGGAATATCTCATTGGCAATGCCAATGCTTCGGTCGCCTTTCCAAGTCCAAAATAAAGTCAAAATTTAAAGCAGCCATGGTGAAAGCTAAGGAAAAAAAAATTGTACAGAAAACATAGTGTAGAAGAAAAGTCAACTAGGACAAAGTGACCCAGGAGAGGGACTGGGAACTGGGAAATTTCGAGTTTTGTTTAGGAACTGCAAAACTGTCGGGCTTCAGTTAGGTAGTCATAACTTCTGTTTTGGCTTCTGTACACCCAGCTTCCAATAAGGACACCTCAAGGCTAGAGTTATTTTTGCATCAGCTTCTGTACCTCCTACTTCTGCCACGTAGGATAGGGCGTCCAGAGAGCAATAAAAGCCCTGCTCAGCCAAGGTTCGGGGCCCAGAATTTGGAGACTGCCTCCTCTGGGTCTGCGCATGTAATAAAGCCTCACTCCGTCACCCCGAATCGTGCCAGAGTCATTATTTTCCAAATTATTTTCCGTAACAATAGTAGCACTGAAAAGTTTACAGAATCACTGGGTAAAAAAAATCAGGATTGGGAATGATCCTCCGCCAAAGTAGATCTTTCTACAAAACTCTGTCACTTAAGCTGGGGACCTAGAAGAATTTCTCCAACATTGACTAATATTTCTCAGTAATATCGATTCCAGTAGCGTGTCTTCCCTAAACAACGGTGACATCGATCGCTCATGGAGCTCTGAGCGCTGCCTCGGCGTTCCTTCCCTGAGTGGCTGCCCCGTCTTCCCCATTTTCACTTATCAAAAAACTGAGGGGCAGAAATAGCGAAAAGCTCCCCCCATCCAGGAAGCGATGGCTCTGGGATCCCAACCAGAGAAGCCGAGGAGCAGAGGCAGCTTCCTGAGGGGCAGCACCCCCCAGCGCAGTGAACCCCAAAGCAGACGGTTTGTGCTCGGCCCAAAACGACCAGGCGCATATTTATGACCCGCCCGTGCTGGCTCCCGCGTTAATCTGCTGGAGCTGTCACGTATTTCTAAATGGCCCGTGCAAAGTGAGCCTTAACATCGCCAGCATTCTCTCTAAAGCCTATAAAGCATTATGGTTTTTGAAAAATATTCAAGTAACTAAAACCTGGAGGAGGAGAAAGAAAGAAATCATTAGTACCGTGCGTGAACGATTGTTTAGCTGGATCGTGATGCATGACCCTCAGCGGCCGCTGAGGGAACAGTTCCCGATGAAATTTAGCTTCTCTTCTTAAGTACCCCTTCTTGTTCTGCCAGATATATTATCAGCATTCTCTCAGGTCTTGGTGCGTGTTTATAAACATTTATCTTGCAATGGAAAATTTAAATAGAGATCAAGTCTGAAGCATTGTAAATCTAACCGCCGAGAATCGCCTGGCGAAACTTGGCCGTTTATCCAATTAGTGAAATAACACTCTTGGAGCTGTGCAAAGATTTATTGACTTGGACTAGTCAAGATATTCATGAAAAGCCCCTTCGGAAACACCTATTTGTAAACATTCTAATCACAAGATCTCTGCCGGGAGGCGGTGGCAGGCTGTGGGTGGGATGGTAAGTTCCTAAACACTGCATCACCCATAATGGCCAAACACCGCCATTAGCTTCTGTCTCCAGAAGCAATTTCCTTCCGCTGCATTTTCAAGGAGAGCTCTAAGGAGGAAAATGCTGAGACGTTACAGCATCAACTCCCTTACCCTTGCAGAGCTGCCTTAATAAGCCCAGAGCTACCGGGCAATCAATCAGCCGCAGAGACTGTGGCCAAACTTCGTTAATCCCCAGCTGCTGGTCTTAGGGAACTAAAATTTGCTTCGTTCCGTAATTTTGAAGACCTCATTCGAAGACTCTTTGAAGGAAAGTTTTATTATAAATAATATAAAGGTTACTTGCAGAAGGGCATTATTTTTTCCTTCAGCTGGTCATATAATTCACAAATCAAAATCAGAAAATTAAAGTCTGAGCGTGAGTAACAATAATGTAAGTATAGAGAAATGAGTTAAAAGGGACATTGTAAATATAATTACTACAGTGAAGCAAAAGACAAGCAGTGAGCCTTGAAGATGAGGCAAAAGCGTGGTTGTGGGGTTTTGATTTTTAATTTTTGGAGTGAAACAGCCTCTTTAACAGTAAGCTGGGTGTGTGGACTGGACTGTAACAGCCTGGAGGAGAGCAGGTCCACGGAAGTCTTCGTGGAAGCCGGGGTGCGTGCAGCAAAACCCCAAAGCCGTGGGCTCCGATCGTGACGGCTAATTAGGAGGCCATAGTCCAATATGTGCCTGAGAACCTATAGTCTACAATAAAATGAAATCCAGCTAGGTGCTAACAGTTTCCAAAAATCTACTCCCCAGATTGGCACAAAAAATTAGGCAAACAATTATAACCCTCAAAATCACAGAAAATAAAGCAAACGATGTAACAAAAAAAAATCATTTTATGGGGAAAACAAAGACACAGAACATGAATATGCAATTAATTTTTTTCGGAAAACAGTAAAGTGTCTACTTAGAGATAGCATATCAGATACTTCTATGGGAAAGTGTGAATAATTTTAGGTAAAATTCGCTGAGGTGGTTGAATGTGCTCTCCAGGTAGCTATGTGGTTTTCAATTTTAAGTATATTTTTTATTATAAAAATTCCAGACGCCGTCCCCTTGCTTGGGTCTAAGCATCGGCCAGCCTGCCTGGTGCGGCTGGAAAAGGTTTGTCCGGCGCAGAGTCAGGGACAGCGCCCCTGGGTGCAGGGTGTCGGTCTGGTGGCCAGGAGACTGAGCTCGGAGAGAAGAGTGTATAAGTAAGTATTTCCCGTACAAGAGCCACCTGGGTATGGAAGGCTCTGTGAAAACATGAACACGAACGAGGTTAGGATTAACCTGTGGCACAGAGTTAGAACCCCAGGGTCAAGATGTGATCCCACCATTGTTAATATTTATATAAAGGATAAATATATTGGGTTGGCCAGAGCACTCATTCATTTTTCCATAGGACGGCTCTAGTAGCACTTAGGGGTCTTGAACTTCATTTGAAACAATTTTGTTAGATCGTATTGTGACAGCTGTCATATTTACTGTGCACTTAAAAGATCTTGTCAAAACTGGTGAATTTTTGTGTGGCCATTTTAATATTGAACATGGAAGAAAATACCAACATTTTGGCATATCATGCTTTATTATTTCAAGAAAGGTAAAAACGCAACTGAAATGCCAAAAAAAAAAAAGATTTGTGCGGTGCGCGGACGAGGTGCTGCGACTGATAAAATGTGTCAAAGTGGTTTCCACAGTTTCACGCTGGAGATTTCTCGCTGGACGAGGCTCGGAGGTCAGATAGACCAGTTAAAGTTGATAGAGATCAAAATGAGACATTCATTGAGAGCAATCCACATTTTACCATGCAGGAGAGAGCGAACATACTCAGAACATCCACATCAATAAAGCTGTAGGTGAAGATGAAAAATGTGTCTTTCATTTTATGGAAAAAAAAAAAAAACGACAGATGCTTTGGCCAACCCAACGGATTTAGATGGAGTTGCATGCGCATGAATTTTTTTCCTGCTCCATCTGCTGAGAGGGACCAGCAGTGATGACACCCCAACAGCAAAGAGCCGGTGGTCCTTTCCACCAGGGCGGGATGGAGAGAGAACAGGATGAGCCTGAAGGATCTCCTGGTGCCAAATCATAAGGAAGTTCTCCAAGAATGATGACACTTGTCAAAAGGACATAAGAACGAGCTTGAAGGATTTCCCATTGGCCAAGTCTGGGAAACGCTGAGCTTCAAAATAAGTAATGATGGTAATGAATTGTGACACATTGAGTTAAATTGGAATCTATGAGTCCACACTGATATAAATCAATGTATAGGGGAGACAGGCAAGATCTGTCTTATGGTAGGATACAAACTAATAAATATAAATGGGATGACAGGAATGGAAAGCCACCATTCGGCCACCATCACAGTTATAATGGATTCGGGGAAGTCAGCAGCCAGCGCTAAAAATCAGCGGAAGAAAGTTTGACATGGCCTATGATATTTACGTGATGTCAGTTATTTTCTGCTTAATTTCATTTAATTATTCATTAACAGGTAAACTTTTATCGTTAATTAAATCTCTAGCGCAGAAAAAGCCAGACGTCATGACAAAGTGAAAAACTCATCATCAACAGTAACAAGTCAAGTTCATGTCGTCCTGACGGAAGGAGAAAAAGCATTGTTTCCGTGGCCCTTCTGCCTCAAAGTCATAAACCACGAGCAAACATCAAACAGACACAAACAGAGAGTATCCTTCTACAAGGAAAATCACCGGTAGTTATCAAAACATCAGCGTAATGAAAACCGAAATATGGGAAGCCTGAGGAATTGTTTCAGACCAAAAGACATTAAGGAGACATAACAACTAAATAAATTATATGCTCATGGGTGGGATTGCGAATCTGTTAAAAAACTATTCAAACAATTGGTGAAGCGTAAATGGGTTCTGTGGATTAGAGGAGTATAGTAGTAATGATTTTTAAATTTAGATTTTGCACTTTAGTTATGCAGGAGAGTGTTATTTTACTTAGGAAATAGAGTATGCACTAAGGGGTGAAATGCAAACATATTTGCAACTTACTTTGAAATGCTACGAAATTCAAATGTACGTGTGTGTGTAAAGAGGTAGAAAGAGAAAATTTGCAAACCTACACTAAAAAAAAAAAGGAATAATACGAGCCAAAGACTTTTACCCAGATTCAACAAATAATAGTATTTTGCCATATATGTTCATTACTTCATCGATCCATTCTGTGTTGCGAAATCATTTTACAGAAATCCCCAGGCATTTTATCATTTGATATATGGGTATACGCATCTATAAATTCTTGGGGTCAGGATATAGGACAGTTCCGTCACCCTACAACTCTTCCTCATGTCGCCTATTTGCTGCCAGAGACGCCCCCTCTTCCCCTGTCTCTGCCAGAGCTGCATCATGTCATTACAAGCTACACAGAAACTTAACATCAGGAAGAGCGATTCCTCCTGCTTTAGTGTCCTTTTCCAAAGTGGTTTTAGGCTCTTCCAGGGCTTTTGTATTCCATTTAAATTTGCAATGAGCTTGTCTTTGTCTATTAAAAAACATGTTGAAATTTTTGAAGGAATTTTGTTAAACCTATAGGTCTATTTAGGGAGCATCAACATCTTGCCTACGTGTATCTTCCAGTGTATGGGTGCAGCCTCTCCTTCAGTGTAGGTCTTTCACTTATTCTTCATTTTGTAAATTTTAGCGTATAGATCCTGGACACATTTTCTTCCATTTATACCTAAGTGTTGTGTTTTTCAAATTTCTGTTTGCTCCTGTTCATTGTCAATATATAAAAATGCAATTGATTTTTGTGTGTTGGTTATTCATCTCATGACCTTGCTGAACTCACTAATTAATTCTAGGAGTCTGTTTTGTTAATTACTTGACACATTCCATGTAGACAATCAGGTCATCATCCCTATTTAGAGACAGATTTGTTTCTTTTCCCACATTGTATGGCTTTTGTTTTTCTTGTCTTATTGCAGTGACTAGTATTTTCAGTGATATACTAAACAGGGGCAGAGAGAACAAATACAACTGCCTTGTTTCTGACCTTTGAGAAGAAATGTTTAGTCTTTCACCATTAAATACGATGTTACCTATAATATTTTTTAATTAAATGTTGTACAAGATCAAATGTCTGTCTTTATTCCTAGTTGTTAAAGTAATTAACAAGGAGCCTTTGGACTGAAGTAGTTTAATGGCTTGATAAGCAAACCCAAACCTATGCCAGAGTTAGTTCCTATAAATACCTCAAGGTTGAGAAGTTGAAACCTGAGAACAACCAATCACAAATACACAACAAGGCTTTCCCAAATAAGGTGATGGCTTAAGCTACTGCCAACCAAATAGTTTTCCGCTTTGCTTCCACATCTGACCCATAAAAACCTTTCCCCAAGATCCCACAGGCGGGTGTTCCTCACCACTTCCCATTTAGTGCTGCCCAATTCAAACTGATTTTTGCTGAAATAAACTCTTAAATATTGTCACATGCTTCCATTTATGTTTAACATAGTATACGGAAGGTTCTTAACACAAAGAGATGACTTTTGTTACATGCCTTTTCTGCTTCAATTTGTATCATAATATTAATTTTCTTCTTTAGCCTGCTGATATGGTATACTACAGTGACTGATGTTCTAACATTGGAACAACCCTGCCGACCTAAAATAAACCCGCTTAGTCAGGTGGCCATACTCTTTTTATAATTATTGGGTTTAGGTTGCTAAAACTATGTAGAAGATTCTTGCATCTTGGTCCATGCAATGGATTTGAAAGATATTGGCCTGTAGGATTTTGCATCTCTTTTTCACATCAGGTTTTGATACCAGAGTCACACTGGTCTCCTGGAATGAGACTAGCCTCGTATTCTCAGGGAGGGATTATATGAAATAGGTGTTAATTCTTCTTTGAATGTTTGCTAAATTCTCCAGCAAGTTCCAGTGGGCCTGAAAATACCTTTTTTTATATAATTTTGAGAATTAGAAATTCAGTTTCCCATAGGCTACAAGGCTATGCAAATTATGTTTTGTATTTAGTGAGTTCTGGGAGTTTTTGCTTTTGGAGGGACGGGCCCCTTGGCTGTGAAATTTACAGGCGTGGAGTTGTTATTCCTATTTTCTTACTATCATCTCGATGTCAGCAGAGTCTGCGGTGCTATCCCTCGTTTCATTGCTGATGTTAGGAATTTGTGTTGCTGTCAAGGCCGGTCTGACCTGAGATTTGACCACTTGACTAAGAATCAACATTGCGCTTCCTTGAATTGTGTTCTCCTGCTTTTCTGTTTTCAGTTCATTGCTTTTTGTTCTTCTCTTTGTTACCTCTTTCTTTCTGCTCATGATGGGTTTATTTGGCTCTTCTTTTTCTAGTGTCTTAAGTGGGAGCCTGGGCTACTGATTGAAGACTCTTTTATTTCCCAATGTACGCGTTTGCTGCCTGGACACCCACCTCAGTGCAGGCGGGGCTCAGCTAGCTGCTTTCTACAGATGTCTGTCGGATAAATGTGGGAGGGAGGGTCCAGAGAAGTTCTGGCCGGAGACTGTGGCAGTTTGCTGGCTTCAGAGGCCCAAGCAAAGTAGTCAAGACAGCCCCAGACACCCCTTCACCAGCTGCCAGTCCCCTCAGCCACCAAGGGAGTGGGGGTGGGCGGCAGGCAGGAGGGCTGGGAGTCACCTGGCTCAAGCAGAAGGAGCTTGTTCATGGAAAAGAAAAAACAAACCATCAAACAGGCTGCAGAGTTTAAGTAAGTACACACAACTCCCTAAAGAGAAAGAAAAGCTATTTTTTTTTTTACATCTGCCCAGGAATTTAATTAAACAGCCTCACTGCCTATTTAATCTGATTACAGCACTTCAGATATGAAATTAAGCCATCGGGCATTTAAGCCGCAGTCAGTTACTGGCTGTTAAAGGGGTTCTCATTTGGGCGGTGTTAACAGGAGGAGGAAGGCTTGACCTAATTTCCCAGCCTCTTCTTCAGTAGGTTGGAGCACGGATTCCTGACCATCTTTTAACGAGCTGAAGTCACTGTTATCGTTACAGTGAATCTGTGGACACCCCTTATTTAAGCCAGGAACACATTGCGAGGTGTTGACGATGCTTAATACTCACGTTTAATAAACTACTTATGTTTGCCTTTTCCTCTCAAGCGCATCAGAACATTTTGGAATCCATGTTGAACAGCTTGTTGGGGGCTCAGAGGTTATTTTTGTTTTTATTTTTATCCTTGTGTTGCGATGACAGGGAGCTAATATGGAATGAGCCACAATTTATTGCCACCAGCTTCCTCAGAGACAGCCGATAAAAGAGGGAATATCACTCTAACAACAGAAGGCTCACAGATGAGTGTTTCCAGCCACTGGTGGGAGCTCGGATGAGACAGACGGAAAGTGGGGGCGTCACGCCCGCGCCCCCCAGATGCTTCCTGCTACGTGTTGCACCCCAATGGACGTCTCGCTCCCAGGCTGGAAGTCCCACTTTATTTTGCTCGTGCTTTTTTGAAAAGAAAATGCTCTCCCATAAACCCAGGGCTATGAATAGTCATTTCCCGACGCCAGGTGGGCGGCTGCCGGCCTCCCCCGCAGCACGTTGAATTTCTGGGCTCAGAAAACTCAGCCCTCGGGGCATGCGCTGTGCAGAGGAGCTCCTGGCGGAGGTGGTGGCGGCAGCGGGTACCCGGGGAAGAGCTCGCTGCGGTGCAGAGAAGGGGGCTCAAGTGCGGTTGGCTGGCCTTAGGCCCCGAGCGGCCTGCTTGCAGGAGTCCCCTGGGGGCACTGCCCGCTGGGTTCGCTTCCCCCGGGGGGCGGGGTGGGGGATGGGGGGCAGGAACGGGGAGGACCCCTGGTGTCCGGTCCTCTTCCCCGGAAACACAGGTTGTCTCCATCAAGTGCCTCTTCCGTGTTGCTTTTCCATGCTTTGCAGAACCGCACCAACAACGAAACATCTGCTTTCACATTACGTGATATATATTCATACCTATATACACGTGCACTAGGTAGTCACTACAATAAACTACCTAATGCATTTGGAGCAAAGCCACAACACCAGGACGGGAGCCTTCCCTGAGCGGACCGTCACGAGAACTGAAAGGAAGACCCGGCCGGCCCATTTCCGGGGGCGTGATTGCGCGTGTTTGCGGTTTTTCAGGGGGCAGGCGGCACAGGTTGCTAGTATCGAAGCCAGTTTATGTGAAGGTCATCATTTATTTACGTTTGAATCTTCAATTACGCAGAAATACGTACTCGTTACAGAAGCATCCCAGGGCACGCAGAAGCGAATACGTCGGAAAGGAGAGCTCGCTCCAGTAACAAACCCAGAAACAAACACGTGTTACACACACGCGTACGATGGCAGAGACGTCACCACCAACCCCTAGACACGTGGGTGTGCCCGTGGGTGTGTAAGCCGTCTTCGTGTGCCACGACGTGCGGTGACCCTGCACGCACAACAGCAACACGCTCTTTGGAGATGCACAGATATAACATTTGTGAATGATTGCAGAGTATCTTCAGTTAAACTCTCATGGGAAATATGTATTTTTTTTATTTTTAGAATTATAAAGCAATGTGATAAGCAATCCGGAAATATGGCCAACTATTTTATTAGAAGAAATTTCTGGAAATTGTATTTTCGGGTCCAATGCTTACAATTCCTCAGAATTACCCTCTAGAACGGTCCCGCAGAATGGCTGATAGGTCTGGTAAATTCTATATTCCTAAAGATCACATGTAAATTTTTTATTTGTTTTAGCCAAACTATTTAGTGATTCGGAGTATCACATTTTACTTCTAGTTTATAATCTATTAATATGATTATATTGATAGGATGGCCACAGTAATATCTAAAAGTATAACTGAATCACGTTTGCGCACCTTATAGATCGACTTGTCAGCGCGTCGTTACGTGACCTGTCTGTTTTTCAAACCCGTTCCCGTCCGTGCACCGGCGGCCAGGGTCCGTGCCCCGGTCCTAGGCCTGCGTGTCTCCCAGGGCCCCGGGCGCCCTGCGGGCGGTGCACCCGCTCTCCGCTTCCGTCTGCCGTCTCTGCGCCTGAGTGAAGGTGGTTCGGGTGCCGTCTTCGGCCCCTTTCTTGGAGGTTGAAGTATTTGGCCGGCTCAGCGCGTCAGGGGTCCCCCTTCCCAGTTACAACCACCGCCCTGAGCCTGCGGACCCCCCTCCCCCGAGCTGGCCAGGCGAGACCTGTGGCCAGAGGTGGCCTTTCACCTCCGGCTGCCCCTGGGCTGCCTCAGAGCTGTTCTCTGTTGTCCCCTCTGTGCGAGATGTGATGGTTAGGGCGTGGGTGGCTTTCCCTCGCACACGCACACACTTGGCCTTCTCCTGACGTGAAATTTGACTCCGTCCATTCGCCTGACTATTCCGGATGCAATGCAGTGTATCTTGATGATAGGACTTTACTCAGGTCTGATACCAGCTGAAACACGTTCTTCTTCGGAAAAACGTGACTGCAGATGCTTCCGACGTATCTCTCTTGATTATTCGTCCAGTTAAACTATGGGATCATTTCATTAGGTTTTATGAAGAGTGTTTTGGGGACGTCGGTCACATGTTTTTATGACAAACCAGAATGGATAGCTCATCGTGTTTAACCAAGAATGATAACAATAAGAACAGTGCCTTCCCTGGCTGGTGTGGCTCGGGTGGTCCGGTGTCCTTCCGCAAAGAGAGGGGTGGCTAGTTTGATCCCGTCGGGGCACATGCCTGGGTTGCAGGTTCAGTCCCGGGTTCAGGCATGTGGGGGAGGCAACCGATCAGTGTTTCTCTCCCTCTCTTTCTCCCTCCCTTCCCCTGCCTCTAAAAATAAGGAAATAAAACCTTTTTATTAAAAAAAAAGGATAATACCTGAAGGATGTTGGGATAATAATTTAATGTTTATAGAAGTTTTAATAAAATCCTCAATAAACGATGGATGGAGTCAAGGACACATTTAGAGCACTGTGCTTTAAATTAATAAATTTTGAGTCCTCTGATACAAGAAAACGATCTTTCTCAATGCAATGGCCTTAATTTATGAATCCGATTACATATTTTCAGGACTGTGCCCTTTAAAATATAATTTTAATTACCTTTTATTTTTATTTCTCTGAGCATGAAATATTTTTCTTTCTTCTTTTTTCAGACATACGAAAACCTCAAATAGTTGGTCACCAACAGCCTTACAAGGAGTGTGAAGAAAGTCCTTCAGGCAGAAGAAAGTGACAATGGAGAGGAATAAGGGTTTGTACAAAGTACCCCGGAGCGCTGGGGATTCTAACTGCGTGGTTAAGCATGTTCGGTGTTTTTACATTGGTTTTAAAGCCCACTGACTGTTTCGGGCAAAAGTAACGACGAAGTGTTCTTGGATTTATTGTTGGAAATATATGTAGAATTAAAAAAAGACAAATCTAGAGAGGAAGAAGTGGAAATCCAGCTTCCGAAGATTGTTATTCTGTTGCGGAACAGCAAGGGGGGTCCTGCTGCCCCGGGGCCACCCTCCCGGCAAGATCCTGGAGGCAGGGGTTTGCTTAAACTTGTCAGTTAAGGGCTAAACTTGTTAACTCTTTGTTCCAGCTTTAACCACTTAAGCCTGTCAACTAAGGCTAAACTCTAACACCTGATTAGTTTCCAATTATCTTATTTCTACAGGCTTAGCTTACAAACTACGACAACATCAGGTACAACAGCCACCCAATGTAGGATGCAGGGCAGGCTTCCGCCTCAGGGCCCGTCCCCTGCAGACCCCCTGAAGAAGAACCACCGGCCGCCCTCCGCCAGGCGGGCCTGAGGCTGCGCTGTGCCCGGAGTTGCATGGACTCTTCCATCATTATTAAATGATTTTTTGTCCACAGCAATATTATTTCTATGAACTCTATTTTGTCTGATTTTAGCGCAGCTATTTGTGCCTTCATTTGAATATTGCCAACTTGACGTACATATCTATGTCCTTTAACCCAATTTTTTTGCTACATTGAAAGTGCATTTTTGTAGGCAGCAGTTACTTTTAAAATTCAATCTCATTTTTAATTCTATCTGATAATCTTCGCATTTTGATTAGGGTGCTTTAGACCATTTACATTTAATGTAAATATTCTCTTTGGCTTTAAATCTATCATCTTGCTAGTTGTTTTCCTTTTTTCTTTTCTGTCTCCTCTTGGATTGAGTACTTTTTATACTTACCTCCCTTGTAAAATTATTAATTACAATTGCTTGTCCTGTCACTTTAGCAGTTAGGTGCTCGCACTAAACACTTTAGCGTGAAGAGTGTATACCCTTTAAACTTACCACAATGCACTTTGAGGTCATTATCTATTTCATGAATAACATCGAGACAAAGAGATCTGACCAGGTCACTGGGGGGAGGCGAAAGGGGACACAGAAATAGTTTTCTTGTTACTCTTTTGCACTAGGTATTTAATAAAATAAAATTACAATATTTTATTAAAATGGGCCAAAATATAAACTGTCTTATTATTTCTAATTTCCTTTTCATTGTTTTCTGGAGATGATTCGACACGCTATTATTTCCTCAAGTGCTGATGTTAACATTTCTTCCTTAATTTCACATTTCCTACCGGATGTAACTTGACGGAACCATATCCTGTCCTATTTCTTGCTTTCTTCCGTGAAATAGGCAGACCTCAGAAATGTTTCAGAGGGTTTATGTTTCGGTAAATTCTGTTCGGAGGGAACGTTGGGTATCGTCGGAGACGGTCGTTTTCCGTTTGGCAAATGTTGAATTATCCCCATCTTTTCAAAGTCGGCTCGGATCCCTTAAAAGTGGGGATTGCTGTGGTTAGACACGCCTGCTCTCCAATGCCTATCTGATATTCACATCTCAGCGATTTATTCAATGTATATTCAGTTAATAGACCTTATCTGATTCAAGCAATAATTTCAGTCTAGTCAAGGGAATGTGGTTAAATTACAGGCTTTCTGTCAGATGCATCGCAAACTGCATCGCAGGTAAGTCGTGAGGATGCTTTATGCTGCTTCAGCCATAAGGTTTTCTTTTAAACGCAGATTTCTCAGTTCTTCAACTGTTAAAACAACATCCCTGGAGACATACATGACATAGTTAAGTGCAGGATCCACACAGGAATGGGAGAACAGTTTTCTGCCCGAACGGCCAGGGTGAGCATCATGTAAGCCCCACCTGCCTGTCCAAGAGAAAATGGTGCTGTTAGCTCAGAATTCTCCAATGCACCTTGGTTTCGAGGTAAAAACCTATCAGATTCCCCACTCTGCCTTGCATTCTGTTAGACTGCGATAAAAAATATCTTCTTTTACGATACCCACAGCTGGGTATCGTAAAAAAATGAGGGTTTCTGTTTTCCCTTTTTCATCCTAAAACTTAACATGACCGTTTCTTAGCGGACTGAACATGCACTTACCGGCTGACCCAGCGAGTGCATTCGTGGGCATTTACTCCACTGGAATGAAAATCGGCGTTCCTCTATTTTTTTTTATTTATTTTATTTGGGGGGTTCTTTGTTGTTTTTTCAAAACAAAAAAAAAGAAAAGAAAAGAAAATCAATGTTCCCTCAAAGTCTCGAATAATAGCAGGTGAACATCTGGAAGCCGGCCCCTGGGCTTCCGTGGGTGGACGGCTCAGCAAACTGCAGTGCATCCGACCGCCAGGCGCTACTCCGAGACAGGAAGGGGTGAGCCAGAAGTCCCTGCAGCCAGCGGGTGGGTCTCAAAGGGACTGTTCTGGGGGAAAAATGCCACCTCTAAGGCAACATGCAGCGTGGTGCTCACGCAACACCCTTGAGTGACAGTGTTCTGGAGTGGGGTGCTGTCGGGGGTTGTCAGGGCTCAGGTACGGAGGTGACAAGCTGGACGGGTGAGGCTATAAACGGACTCCCTGAGAGGGCCTTGGGGGGATGGGGCAGTTACGTCAATCGGTCACACACACCGGCACCTGCGGCCGCACTGCCTAGAAGTGCACACCCACATGTGCACACCTGTTTGTACACCCATATGTGCATACACATGGGTGCGTGTAGAAACCGGTGGAGCCTGAACAAGCACTGTGGACTGGACATGTTGATCACTCACACGTGGGGGCCGTGTGGAGGGGACAGAGTCAGCTTCCCGAGCAGCCCAGCAGCAGTCGAGGCGAGCGGAGGAAGGAGACCAGCTATGGGACTCCGGGGGACTGGGGGCAGGGCTGGGTGAGGGCCCCCCAGGGGGACCAGGGCTTGCAGGGTGAAGTGGGGACTCTCAGGCTCTCCCCTCAGTTTGCCTTGACGTCTGGAGGAAGGAGAAAGTCCAGCCCGGCTTGAAAGCGTCAGCACTCCAACATCCAAACTGGATTCGGCTCTTTGCTCGGGTTTCGGGACCTCCTTGTCACACCTACTGCACCCTCGTCCCACGGTCCCACGTCTCTGAGGGGCGGGTGGCAGAAGTTTGGGGGGCTTCTTTCTTCCGCGGTGATTCTTGGGGGAGAAGCCCCAGGTACCCTCTCTCCCTTCTAACTTTAGGGGAGGCCACATGATCACTGGACTTGCTGCTTTTCTAGGATCTTTAGGTGGAATTTAAACGAAGAATCCAACAGGAAAAAAAAAAAAGAGGTGAGAAAAAAAGGAAAGGAGGAAAGGGAGGGAGGCGGGGACGGAGGGTCTGTGGTAAATGTGCAGGAAGTCACCACCACACTGAGAGTATTTTTAAGGCTCGTTCTTCAAATGGGAACCCTCACTCCCTGAGCATAGTGCGTGCCTGTCTCCTCTGAACGAGTTGTTTTGAGATCGATCCGTTAATACTGTCCACCGTCCCAAAATAATGGGGCAAAGCCAGTCTCTATAATTTACAGCAGTCAGAAACCGCTCTGAAGAGACACGTTTTTGCTGATAGTTTAAAAAGTTGCCCAAGTGCTATCCCATGGGCGTCACATTTGAAAAGACATGTCACCGTCTCGTACTTTTCCCCAAACGCTCTCAAACCCTGGCCTCCGCCGTCCCGCCGTCGGCCTCGCTGGGTCCCACGAGCCTCTCAGACCCTCGGTTACTGCATTTTCCGAGGACGCCGATGCCGAAGATGGTTCTGTTGTAAAAGGGTACAAGTAAGGGAAGAGGAAATGTGTTTTCTTTTTGAAAACACCTACATTTACTTTGAAAAGAAATACTTGCACACCTGAACGAATCCTGAGATCGACCAGACTTAGGCTTACAGCCATGTGATGTCATTGCCAAGTTCAGAAGTGGAAAAAGAAGAAAACATCCCATGGGTTCCCACCTGAAGGCCAGGCAGGGCAGCTTCCGTGGCAGGGGTCAGAGGACCGAGCTTCACACGAGTCACGAGTCCGCAAGCAGAACCAGCCCGGCCTGTCCACTGTCTTCCACAGCCCCCCCCACCCCCACCCACCACCCCGTGGGGAAGGAAGTCACAGCGAAGGGAGACGGGAGAAGACGGCCTCGGAGCGTCTCAGGTGGGAAGCAGTCCTAGACCCAGGAGAGACGCGTCTGATGCGCGTCCTCGGGTTCCAGGTTATGGAGGTGAGGCCGCGAACACAACCCTTGCCCGGCACGCTCCGGCACGCTCCACCACGCCGCCGCACAGATGCACACGGAGCAATGGGACAACGGACCGCGTGGGGGACCTCTGCCGGCCAAGACTCGCTGATGCTCTTCGCCGGGAGGGAGAGGGAAGCAGGCCTCGCTCTCTGGGCCGTGGGGCCGTCCATCCCGGATGCAGGGGCGGGGGCTTGGAGCTGGCAGGGCTGCGTGTGCGGCTGCTTCTGGCCGGGTGTGTGTGCGTGCCTGGCCCACGGTTTTTGGTAGGAGGTGCGTGTGTGCGTTCCACTTCCCATTACACAGTGGGAACCACGAGTCCTCCGGGTAACGCAACGGGACCGTGGGGTGCAGAGGGACCTGCACCCCAGGCTGCGGATCCGCGTTCAGTAAGAGGCTGCGGGGCAGCGGAAGCTGGAACAGGCACCCCCCACACTCCATGCAAAGGCCTGGGGCGTCAGCAAATGTTGCACAAACTGCAGGGGAGTGTTCAAAACGCCCCACGGCCAGCACGGGGCAGGCGCCGGCACCTGGAATGGGCATCAGGCTCACAGGGCAGACACAGCCGCCCGACCAGGCTGAGGGACCGGCCTCCGGCCTGTTCACAGCAGGCCCTGCGCCCCTCGGACCCTCCTGAGTAACAATTAAGATAAAACAAGCTCGGATCACCTCCTTCCAAGGAGGCTGGCGGGAAGTCCACGTGCAGAGCGCGGTGTCTGAGGAGCGAGAGAGGACACCTGGAGAACAAATCGCTACAAGCACCAGGGGAGCCGAACACGGCGCAGCCCGGAACCCGGACTTGCAGCCCCGAGGAAACCCGGGGCCGGGGGAGGGGGCGTCACTTCCAATGGGATTAAGGTTAATTATCTTTAAAATGCTGTCTGTCCTTTTTACTCCAGTCCATGAGGTCTCAGCCCCTTTCGCCCGACTCCCATGGCGCTGGGACCCTCGCCAACGGGCTCTCCTTTCCCACCATTGTCCCCTCCTCTGTGTCCTTCCTGGCGGCTTCTCCTCCCTCGGTTCCAGGTGTCAAGGCCTGGCTGACGAACAAAGGTGCACCTGGGCCCTTCCGGATGTAGGCACCTGACCTCCATCCACTCGGCGGCACCGCTGTGGCTCTCGGCTTGCTACGCTTGCCCAGAAAATGGCACTTCGCTCCCTGACGTGGTGATTCGGGGTGATTCCTTGCTGGTGATTCCTTTCTTATTTCATTGGCTAGAACGCAGGCGCTAATCCGCAAGAACCCGCTCGGGTTCCCGTGCATGTCTCGAATGCGCTTGATCGTGCGTTAGTGGGTTCCGCAATAGCCTATTTGTTCTTCGTAAAACCACTTAGGAGGAGACATGCAAAACCGACCTTGGAAAAGCTGGAAGTATGGACCCCCGATCCGCCTCTCCTTTGTGTTATGCTGAAGTGCTGGTCCCGGGGGTAATCGGCCCCCTCCTTTTCCTCATTCCGCGCCCCACGCAAGTCTGCATGTTACACGTGTGTTTAAACACGCTGTTGCTAAGTGACGGAGCTGGCTTTTTCCGATAAATTCCTCCCCATTGTTGAAATTAGCCACTTTTTTAAAAATAGCAGCGCTTGCAAACTTAATCTCTTGTCCTGTAATTGTTGCCTCAAATTCAGTCAATATTAACTGTAATTCATTGATATTAATTGTAATTCAAATGTCTTAGATCATTTAACAGAATCATTTTGCTTCTTTTGCGTCTACCTGTAATAATAAATAATGTTAGACTTTAATGTCATAATGAATTTAAAACAGGTTTCCACATTTCTGAGGATAAACTAGTCGCTATTATTAATTAGAAGCCTTGTTAACGATAGAGCTGTTTATTTTACCCAATATTTGAAAACACTGTGCACATTGATTGTAAACTGTTTTAACCTTTCACAGAAACAGGACCAAGATGGGACTTTGCCTCACTTGTTCAGGAGGACACGGACCCGACCCTTGCGCCGTGTGCACTGACCGCTGATAAATCCCTCGGCAAGGTGGTTCATTTCACAGCCCGCCAGTCTTGCACGACATTGTTACGGTTTTGAAAAAAATAATTAAAATGTTTCGTAAAATGAATATTGAAGTTTTGGGTCATTTGGAAGAACTAGACAATGGCATTGACTAGCTGACGTTCAAGAAGCACGGTGCGATCCCACAGGCTCAGCCGTGTCCGGGCTTCCTGAACTGGGAGTTACGAGGCAGACGGAGCCTTCCCGTTTTCCCCTGGTGGCTCCTCCACAGTGATGCTCTGGAAAGTGGCTCCAGGAGTTCGAATCCTCACTGGCCGGTGAGTGAAGCTGGGTGGGACCCCTGGTTCAGCCAGGGCGCAGCCTCACCTCTGGGGCAGATGGCAGGGACCAGGGAGGGACTGAGGACAAAATGACACCACCAACCCCTTGTTTTCTTTCAAGGAAGTCTGGATTTTCACCCCAAATTTTCTGTGGTTTGAGATAGAAATACAAGGACAGTGAAGATGAAACCCCCATCGGTTGTTACTTTTGTTGACGGAGATGATGATGACCACAATCCCAAAGAAAACAGTGATTTGGGGACAGATATGCAAAATGGGGAGAGTTCTGGAAGTTTCCAAGACCCCGTGGGAAGGAAGGGTGAGGCGCTGCGGGGAATGCCGACCAGACGGGGGGCGCACTGCCCCCCAGCCATAGTTGCGCCGGAACGCTGAGGCCCAAAGTGCATGTTTGTATCGCAAACGGAAATTGTTCGGGGGACTGGAAGCTGGGTTTCTGGGACAGAGTGGGTGAGGGCCAAGTGTCGGCACTTAGCACAAGAAATAACAGGCCACCGGAGCGGAGGCCAGATGTCAGATATTCTTGATTACGCTGGGAAGACGGGACAGCTTAGGTATCTCGCGGAGGGTCGGGAGTGACCTCCTGCACTTCCGGAATAAACCATCGGCGCCCAGAGCGATAATTATCGAACGTCTAAAAGATTTCCATGTGTCCCTTCCAGAGCTCACGTGTGAATCCTGTAACAGTTACATTGGCTCGAAACAAAAGGGAAAACAACTTGCTCTGTAAAATATAAAACTCAGAAGAAATCAGGCGCGCTGAAAATTATTCCACAGAGGTTTCCATGAAGTCCAGGCGGAAAACATTCTTAGTTGTAAGTAACTAGTCTTCAGCCACGCGCTCCACGCGGGAGAAAGGAGAAGGAGCCCCTCCTTCAGCGGCATTTTCACTCGACAGAAACGAGCCCATCTCCTCCTCGCCCCTGTTTTTATCAGTTTTTGGTCCGAGCTCAGTCTGTTCCGCTCCCATCTGCTGATTTCCTTTGATGTCCTCTGCAGTAGGTGGCGGCGGCCTGGACCTCTCCGCCATCATCAGCACAAATAAAACCTGGCAGCTTTCATAAAATAACATCAATACTCCATCAAATCTCTCTCCGCACCCTCTCACACAGCTGCAGCAACTTCAAGGAACAAAAACGGCCCTCCACCATCATTCACGCGGTCGTAAATGGGGTGCAACCCTGTAAACAGGATGGTAAAGCGCCAACGACCTGTGCTTCCCCTCCTTTTTCCAAGCCGGTGGGGAAGCTCGGGGCCCTGTTCGTTCACCCTTCGCCAGCTTCCGGCGGGGGGGGTGGGGGGGGCGCTGAGTTCGGAGCGTGATACACGTTTGTTCAGGCTGGCTGTCGAAACCGAGTGGCAGATGGAAATAAACAAGCGTTTGGAACGATTACAGATGCATTTATCTTTCTGTTAATAGGAAAACCATTCCAGAAGTACTGTATTCACATTTTAAGGTTGGAAAAGGACTACTAATTATAACTTAAAGCCTCCAAAACAGCGTGGAGACCGAGCTGGAAACGGGTGCTCCTCTCTGCGGGGAGGTAAAGGGAGGTGTGTGGCCCTTTAGTGACAAAGGCGGACGAGGGACCCAAAGGACAGAGCGCGCGGAGAGGTGGGGGCCGCCCCTTCCTCCCACAACCTTCGTGAGAAGCTCTGAACTTCGCAGAGTGGGGAGTTCTCATCGGGGTTAAACACGGCAGAAGCTCTGTCCTCAGGGTCAGGAGACCCCCGGCGCGTCCCAGGAAGGAGAGCAGGAGGGGCCCTGTGACAACATCAGCGTTGTCACCGTCATCACGGGGGATGGGGGGGAGCGGACAGGTCTCAAACCTGCGGTAGGTGCTACACAAGGACCAGCAGCGAATGCACACGTGGGGTTGTGTTTGCAAAGTGGAAGGAAGCGTGAGAAGGCGCAGGAAGGGGCAGGAGGGAGGGGCGTGGGTGCAGAAGGCTTGAAACCTGCCTGGGAGCCAGGATGTGCCCTAGAATCCACAGCGACCCCAAAAAGCGCTTTGGAAAGTTGCTTCTTAGCTCGTTCATGGAAGACCGCCCATCTTTTCCTGGTAGTTTATGGAGCTGTAGTTCACTGCAAAAATAAATTTAGAGAATCCCGGCTTAAATAAGTTGAATATTTCTTTTCTGTAAGACATATCTGCATCTTCATTATATGAAGGGGACCCAGAAAACCCAGAATTTGTTTATAAAATATTGCGTATTTACTCTTACATGTTTAAACTTCAGTCACCTTCCAAATACCCTCCATTGGATGCGATACAACTATCGAGACCTTTTTCCACCTGCTCAAAACAGTTTTCGAACTGGTCAATTTTGATGTCTTTTAAGTGCTTCTGCTGGCTTTTGTTTCGCCTCTTCCACATCAGCAAAATGTTTCCCTTTGAGGACTTTTTTCATCTGGGGAAACAAACAAAAAAAGTCACCGAGGGTGAGATCAGGTGACTAGGGAGGGTGGGGCAAGGGGGTCATGCCGATTTTGGTCCAAAACGGCTGAGCACTCAGTGCGGTGTGGGCAGGTGCGCTCGTAAATCACCCGTCATGGAACGGGCAACTGCGTTGACAGAGTCTGCAGAACACTGCACTGCAGCCGAATGCAGCCTCTCACAACGACACCAGCTGGTACGCTGATACAGACGGGTTCCCAGAGCACTCACCCAGCGGGGGAAGCCTGCCCTACAGGGGGCCTGCCCTCCAGAAGATAATTCTGGTTTTTAGGGTCCCCCCCACAGTAATATGAGTCATGATTTTCCCAACAAACTGGTAGCGTGCAAACTCTAACAACTCTGTTTGACCACAGAGACACTTTGTATCAATGCCTACGAAACCTTCTAGAACTTTTTGTCCAGTGCATACAAATGGAAAAAAATCTGGAAATGTCACAGGTCCCAATTAATAACCGTCTTAGACAGCAGTCATAGGAAGTGGAAGCAAAGAGGACTAGAATCTGTGGAAAAGCAGAGTTTGGTAAAATCCCACGAGAACTCCAGCAAAAGGCTGTTGTCCACCCTTCCCCCCCACCCCCACCCAAGGTACACCTTTCATTCTCAGGGACCCGGCCTGACCAAAGTGAAAGAATTTTACTAAGGAAAAACCACACACCGTGGTGAGGAACTGAATTAAAGATAGAACGATTGTTATCTCGGGTCCCAGCAGAGTCGAACGGGACCTGGCAGCATCCCCTCCCCGCCCCGGGCCGTCGGAGGTTCTGCTGGGTGAGATGTCTCTTCTGTGTCAACCACACTGAAGCCTGAGGTCTGGACTCCTGGCCAGCGCCGGCCCTTGGGCTGGTTGTTGCGGAGCTCCGGGGAGGAGAGGCCAGTCGCTGAGCCCTGGGCAGCCAAGGTCGAGAGAAGTGGGGGAAGCCGGTGAACAAGAGCCTGAACAGTTCGGGGCAAGAAGCAAGTCCAAGCGGGGAAGGTCAGTGAACGCCGGAAAGGTTCATCCAGTAGAAGTGTGAGAACAGCAAACTAGGAGAAAGTTATGGGCATGAATATTCACCCCTCCGGCAGCTTGTTGCCACAGGTAACCATTGACACATTTTGGAGAAAAACAACTACAAAACACCCACCTTGAGTCAGGACCAGCGGGGAGCTAAGCTTCTCTACCTGCAGGCTCACCCCTCTAACCCCACCCCCACTTCAGGCTCTCAATCACGGGCCCTGTGCAAAGAGGCAGTGAGCAAACAAAGAAGCAAAGTTTGAAGCCCAAAATCTGTTTGCTGTATACAGCAAGACACAGTATAAAGTGCTTCCTGTCAAATAAAAGAAAAATCAAAGGGGCCTCTATAAAACATAAATATAACAGCATCGGTTTAAAGTGCACGCAAATCAAAGTCACAGCAGACAAAGGATGATGGGGGATGTGATGCAGGGCAGTCGGAGACCTGGCGGCAAATGTGCCCCCAGGTGACAGTGTCAGGGAAAGATAACGACAAACAAAAGGGTGCGCAGGAGAGTCACTCCACACGACGTCATTAGTCATCGGTGACAGCCCTGGACGCCGTGAAAACCGGAAGATAAAGAGTGGACGTGCAAACACTGAACAATATATACAGTGGGAAGATGCTACCCACAGAAAACACCGTCGAAAGGAATTCTACCACGAGAAAACTCTGGTTCCAAGAGCTGGACCCCGAAAAGCGTCCAAGTAGACGAATAGACATCAGGTGTAACATTTTTCTCTTTCAAGCTTTACGGCTAGTCATTCAAACTCCGATCATCCTCAGATAGAGAGAGAAATAAAATCTGACTCTCACGAGCCCCACCGGAAGTGCTGCCAGCCGATCATCTGTAAACTTAAATGTACACGCCAAACGGACTTCTCTCTGGACGGCGATGGGTCGCAGACGCCACCGAGACCTGACCAGGAAGCCGCTTTCTCCCTCACTGCGTGTGATGGGCTGCCGGTCAGCCCATCGCTCATAACCTGGGCTCTCCCGCCTCTGAGGAGACCAGCACAAGATTATCCCAAGAAACAGTGAGTTTATTGTACATACAAAGTATCCCGTCAGTGATGCACAGACAGTGGGGACAAAGCAATGATTATCACGCGGCTACTGTGTTGCCCTCCCCATTCGGGATCGGCTGACGCGTCCTCAGAACAGTTTCCAAGGTGGGAGATCCATCCACGGTTTCCTTGCTTTGATGCTCGCATCCTGAAGACATGGTTAATCTCTCTCTTTACATCGGGTAGCGCCCTGCCTCGTTCATTAATGTTACAGATAATTATTAGGTGATGTTTCGTCTGGCGCTCTGGTAGAAAACATCATTTACCTTGGTTTTGAAGATGATGTTTGTACACTTTCCGTAATTAACAAAGTGGCATTTTATCTTAAATGTGCAGATCACAGATGTCTTCAGAAAAGCAGGGTTACATTCATTAATTTAAATTAGAAGCATTGAAGCCTCAGGATGTTTAGTTAAAAACTACTCGGAATCAGGAATTTTGCACGTAAACAGGAAATGAAATACCTCTTCGTAGAAGCCCATAAAGATTCATTATAAAGATCTAAAGGAAGAACGGTTGAATCATCAATGGCATTGAAGCAAGGTGATAAATCAAACATAGCTCCTACTTCACACCCAGAGCACAGGGCTAAAATTTGTATAACAATCTCACCTCTCCAGCGAAGAAGGTAGGTATTTGCTCACTTTGACAGGTATCTGCCCCACCCACCCGGGGTGGGGCAGAAGCAGTTTCACAGCTGTGAGTACGAAGTACAGTTTATTCTTACACTATTAGTGACTCATTGCTGTGTCCTTTTCCGTACGAACAACCCTGAGACTACCTCCCCTGCAGCTGTAGCTAGAGAATTGTTCTCGAAACTCTGCTCAGCATCTTGGCGCGTCGCCGCTTTCGGGGGAAACTCTTACAAAGTGGATTGTTCCCTGACACGAACCTGCGTGACTTCATTGGCTGCCTGCAGACTCTCTAGACAAGGTCACCATCCAGAAGAATGCAGGCAGTCGTAAATCCTGTGATGAACTATCACCTTAAATTATCGCTGTGAAAAAAATTATCACCTGATCATTAGAGATGCAGAAAATGATGATTGTATTACCAACCAACCAACAACAATCCTTGGAGTATCTTCTCTTCCTTTTGAGTATTAGCTGATATTAATTCCAACCCTGGAATTTTTTAATATTTAAAAACTTCCAGCTCCGCCCTCACGACCTCAGTACTTTCCAAAGGGCCCAAGTCCAATGCCGTCCCATCGGGGGTCTGTATTTCAGCAGCCTCATCTGGGAGAGCATAGACTTCACCCCGTAACTCGTGGGGAAGGGCCCCACCAGTCCTCACCGGTTCACCCATCCGTGCCCTGCACCTGAGTCAGCTGGTGGCCGAAGCGCACATACATGCCGCCTGTAACACACACAGCTCGGAATTCCAGAAAACCTACCCACCTTTTCTGCTTGGCATCCATGAGCGGGGAAGACCAACACCTGTTCCACCTTTTAGGGCAAGGAGGGCCGCTCGCCTTCACGCTCCCTGCTGCTTAAACCCTCGTTATTACATGGTCGACGGACACTCGGCTCACTTTTACCGCTGGTAGAACACCCGTGGCCCGGATTACGGCGCGTTCTGGCTAAGTGGCGCTGGTGCACAGGAAGTGACCGATGGGCACTCGAGGTGGCTTGCCACCCACGCCTGTTAGAGGAAGGGGCGTTGAACGCCCCAAGTTCAACGTGCTTGCGGAGTCGGCGAGGCTTCCCGGGCGGGGTCCTCGGGCACGCCCACACCGCTCGCCTCCAGTGGCTGTCACATCTTCCAGGAAAGGCGCGTGGTACTCAGCAGGCTTCCAACAGTGACAGAAGCAGCATGGTGTCGGGGACTCCCGAGCAGCCCACGCGCTGAGGGACGCTGTCCGGCCCTGGGGGGTCCCAGAGCAAGAGCAGGCTTGGCCGCCCGGCTGGGCCACAGCACCAGTGGGCCCAACGCTTGAGAAGAATGACAGGCCTGAGGGTCTGCCACTGATGGGGACACTCTGTCACGTCCCTGACAAGCCAGTGGCAGAGGCACATGCTCCTAGGCTCCTGGAGCAAAGCCAGGCTCTGACTGAAAGTCACCCCTCCTGTGTGGCTGGGGCGTAGCAGAGACCAAGTCTCTGGCCAGTGGAGACCAAGGGTCTCCGGGCAGAGCGCCCCCCAGGGGCCGTGTGTTCTGATTCTTCTGGACCACAACCAGGGGCAGGTGTAACAGAGACCTGCTGGGCAGCGAAATGCAACAAGCCTCCCCTCGCGAGGCCCTGTCTCTTCTCCGCCACGTGCATGGCGCCACGTGGAACCCACCGCTGGTCCGGAGCCAGGTTGGCAGGATTCTGGGCGCTGGCCCAGAGTGGACCCCCGTCACCTGTCAACCTCACTAAGTGGTAGGTGGAATTGCCCCAAGAGGCGGAGAGGAGGGCAGCACGCCTGGAAGGGGGGCCGCGGGGGTCATGGGGGACGTGGCTGGGTGTCTGGGAAGGACGAGATCCGAGGATGTGGCAGGAGCCGAGTGAGGAGGTGTGCAGACGGGCATGTGGCAGGAAGGGGTGGCTGTTAGTGAACCTGGGGACGGAGCGGCCAACCTGGAGGGTGTTTTCCAGTCTCTCGGCCGCTGCAGGGTGTCTCGGTGCACAGGGGACAGGCTGGCCATGAGGACAGGCAGGCAGTGACCATGGTCCATGATTTCCCAAAAAAACTCGTGCCTCTCCACGAATTCGCGTCCAGGACGCTCCAAGTCTTGGTCCGCCGGCCTGGAGTGGGCCTCAGGGCCTCAGAGCGAATGATGAGGACAGGGTGCTTTCGGAGGGAACCAGGAGCAGGCAGCAGGCAGGGCCCTGCGCGTCCAAAGTTTTGTCCACGGCTCCCGCTCATCCTTGACACCGAGCTTAGCGCTGCCTCTGGCCACCACGCAGGGATCTTGTGCGACTGTCATAATTCACGCTGTTTCACATCAGCCAGTTCAAGGGGGTCGTTGCTTCAAAGCGCCGCTCCAGCCGGCGTCGGAAATAATCGCCGAGCCCGTGAGCTCAGATTGTCCTGTTCTCTGCACCTGTGGGCGCGGCGTTCGTGACACTTTTTTAAAAAATGAGAATGAGTACTTTAAATCCAACGGTAGTAAAAGCATCAGGATCATGCCTCGTAACACAAATCAGACAGTGGTTATTAATAAAAAGTCACCTTTCCAAAGATTCGATTAAAAAGCTAATACATACAGACTAGAAAACGGCATTAAGTGGCGTGTTTCGGATGGAAGGTTGTGATTAATTACAGCGTTGAAACAGTCAAAGAAGGGTTTTTTAAATCATGTCACCACCAAGCCCCAGGCATGTGGCCCCACCATCTTCCTGTGTCCACATTCCTGTGACCTGTGGCTCAGTCTGGTGTCACACCACAGCAAAGGGGTTCGGCGGGCACGGAGGACGGGAACGTGGGGCTGAGCACGCCTGTCCAGCCTTTGACCGTCACACCCCCAGCCCCCAGGTTGCGTGAAGACCTGGTCTCCGTGGATTCAGGCCTCCCCAAGGCCTGGTGCGCGTCCCTGGCACAGACAGCGCCCTGAGCTCCTCTGTCCCCCAGCACCCCCCACCCCCCGGGCCTGGCGTTGCTGTCTCAGGCAGGCCCCCTGGGGAGGCTCACCTCATTCATTCTGTCCAAGGAGATTTGCGGAACCCCATCCTGGGCTAACAAGGCGCCGGAAGTTGCTCCACAAGGAAAGGAGCGGAGAGAATTGCAGGGGGATATAGAACCACGGAACCGCAGCCGGGGGAGCTCGGAAGGGGCAGAAAGAAGGAAGCAGCCAGGAGCAAGGCCAGTGCAGCCGGGGCTCCCACCTGCAGCAGGAGGAGGGCAGGGCACGTGGCCCTGAGAAACAGAGGCAGCCCACCGTGGCGGCTGCACTCAGCGGGGCAGAGCCCCGAGGGAGGCAGGAGAGCCGCCGATCAAGATCACGGATGCTGGTCTGAGCTTCCCGTGTGCGCATCGGGAGACGAAGGCCCCAGGCAAGGTATTTCGGATGAGCCCACTGCATATCTGCTGAGGATTCCAAGCCCGGGAACCTGCGCCGGGCACAGTGGAAGGTGGAGGTGTGTGAAAGCAAAACAGAGGACATCACAGGGAGGAAAGTGTCTGGAGCTGGACTCCGCTTCGGGGCACCGCCCTACCGGGACATCACGGCACGTGCCGGGGTCAGGCTCCCGATGGGTCATCCCTCGGGGGGGAATGAGTTCAGGGAGCTCCGTGGGGCTTTGCAGATGATCGCTCCAGTCACAACCGACCAGTTTTCATTCCCATAATTTAATCAAATAAATTCCAGAATTCTCATCCTACCTTTTGTCTTCTATTCTTTTATATACATATATATATTCCTTATGTCTACTTGCCAGTTGATAAATTCTCTCTGCAACAGAATTGAACCTGTTGCTCAATCCACCTATTGGAGTTTTAACTCCAGCTATTTTGTTACGGCTTTTCCGCTGGTGCTTTCTTGTGTTGTCTTACTTGGGCATGGTTCCTTCTTATTCTGCTGTTGTTCGTGTTGCTGACTCATTTTCAGCGGAGGGTTTGAGTGGGGGGAGGGGCGCTGCTCAGTGAGGTTTTGCTTGTCTCTTCGTCATGACCAACATGCCTTCCCATGTAACAAACGTGCATCCACGTTCTCTGGGTCGTTCGGCATCAGGGGAGCCGCGCGGTGCAGACCGCCACCCAGTGCCCAGTGTAAGCTGGGGGTTTCCTCTCCCACGAGATCTTGGCGTTTGTACCCACAGTCTTCGGCAGAGACACTCGCCGCAGCCACCTGCCCAGGCTGGCGGAAGCGGGGACTGGATCCCGTTTCATCCACCCGGCAGCCCCTTAAGCCCCCGGCTCACCACCGCGCCAGCTCCAGGCCCCCGTGTGTCCGGGCTTCCCGCCCGACTGCTCGACGACCCAGCCTTCTCGCACACCAGCTGTGGCCTTGGAGACGCCTTGTGATACTTCGCCATCTCCGTTTTCTCGTGCTCGCCCCAGCATTGGAATGAAATGACAGGAAAAAGTGTTTGGTCTACATTCCGTGTGCCCGGTCCAAACGACACCGCGATCACCTAATGCAGTGAATCGAAGTGTGAGAACACTATTTTAATAACAGCGTATCAGAAGACAAAACCTTATTTAAATGCATTACTGTAGGCACTTCCGTTATTAAAGTACATGATCTAAATTTACGACTTTACGGGCAATAGGGCATAATTACCCACAAAGCAATCAAACACCAAGCATTGCTGGCTGCGCGTTACTTGGCCCAACGAAAAGTGACCCGGGCAGCAGCGCTGCTTACGACGGCCGAGGCGCGGAGGCAGCCCCCGTGCCCCCTCCGCCGACGAGTGGGGCGAACAGCGGTGGCGCGTTCACACGGCGGAACAGCACTCGGCTGCGGAAAAGCAGGAGGTCTCAGCTTTGGCAACAGCGTGGATGTGCCTGCAGGCTATTAGGGCTGAGTGAGAAGTAAGACCACCATCAGCAGAAGACAGACACTGTGTGACTTTATCGGTATTATATGGAATCTAATGAACAAAATGCACAAGCCAACACAAGGGAAGCAGACTCACAGACACGGAGAACAGGCTGGCAGCTGTCCGAGGGGAGGGCCTTGGGGACTGGGTGGAAAGGGTGAAGAGATTGGGAGGAAAACTCACAGGCACAGACGGCCGTGCGGCGATGACCAGAGGGAAAGGGGGTGGGGGAGGTCGGAGAGCGTGAAGGGGGGACAAGGGTGATGGAAGGAGACCGGACTTGGGGTGCCGAACACAGTGCCACACACGGATGAGGTATCGGAACTGCGCACCTGAAGCCTGTGTAATTGTATTAACCAATGTTACCCCAACAAACTCAGTAATAAAAAAGAACCACCCTGCCGGACTCTGTGTGCGTCTCCCTCGTATACAAAGCCCCTGAAGCTCAGAGAGAAGCGGCCTGGAGGTCAGCCCTAAGCCTGCTCTGAGCCGGGAGCAAGCTCCGGCAGGGAGCGGTGGCTGGCTTGCGTTCGCGTCCCCCACACCGTCGGTAGGAGCTTCGGAACGACGCGTTCCCCCGGATCCCACGTACGGAATGACACGCTTGCAGGAGCTAATGACTTCCATTTGTCACCAGAATAAGCCGTTATGGAAAGTTACATAAATTCTCCGTGTACAATGGGAAAGATTTCATTAACTAAGGTTTGGCATGGGGATAAAATAGTCTTGCTCATAAAAACAATATGGTTAAAATGAATTCTCCTGACAAAGAAATAACTCAGCTCGTAACTACATTAATGCAGCGGACGATACCACCTCGTTATTAAAGAGGAAATTTGGGGTGTGCAAAAATGGATTTCCATAATTTTTAAGGGCAGATGTTGCTGAACTTTTCAAAGTTCATCCTGTTTAAAATTATAAAGCAAATATTTCAACCCTCCATCTCCAGCCCCAGCAGCAAACCTCTCGTTCAGCCCTTTCATGTTTGGAGACCAAAGGGATCTGGTGTACGGTGCGTGCAAAACCCCGCCCTTGATCAGCATCAGTTCTGTTGCTCCGGCGAATTGTTTCCTTGAAGAAGCTCTTTCAATTCAGATGATTATGTGCGGCAGGCAGAGCAAACCGGTTGTCTCAGATGTTTACAAAGTTAGAAAGACCTAGATTACATTTTCCCAATAAAAATGAACAGGTCAACTAGCCGATGGCCGAAGGTTGGTTCACATGTGCTGCTTCTTTTGAGTCAGCCTCTTTAGAGTTTGGTCTCCAGGGTCCTTCCAACTTCAGTCTTCGGTCGGACCTCGTAGGGGGTTCCCGGGGGATCCCTGGCCGGCGCCGCCAATGGCAGGCAGTGACCTGCCCGCGAGCACAGAGAAGCCCCAGCAGAGCCCGCTGATCCTGTGTTCGTGTTGGAAGGAAGCAGAGGAGACTTGTGAATGGATACGTAACACGCCAGCGTTTCCATTCACCTTCTGACCCGTAAGCCTGCAAATCTGGGACCTGCTTCTTTTGTCTGTGCCTCATTGAAACCAAACAGACCCAGGGACATGCGTGGACGAGCTCAAGTTTAGACGAAGGGACGTAACCGGAGCCCAAGTCCAGTTCTGCACGAAACTCCAAGCTTCTGATGTCACTTCTCGGAGAAGTCAGTCATTTCCTGTCCAGAAACAACCGTGCGAAACGAGGCCACAGAGGCGACGTGCTGGGGGCTGCTGGTGGGTCTGCGAGGCGTCGCTGCCTGCGGACCCCTGAGGGCTGTTGGGCCGCTGGACACCCCGCTTCGGTCGCGTGAGTTAGAGACAAAGATCGTACTCTTTTAAAATGTCTGAAACTATTAAAACACGCATCCACCCACAAAAAAAAAAAAAACACACAAAACCTTTCCTTGCCTGGCGTTTAAGAAATACTTGTTGAAGAAGTTTATTCATTTCTTTTAGTTTCTGACGTCAACGTGAAATTTATTTCCACAAGTTAAAAACGATTTCCCACACAACTATGCTAACTAGTAATAAATGTGGGACTCATGTTCTAAATTATATTAGCAAGGAGCTTACAAACATCTGAATTGTGGATGAGTCCTATAGTTCCTGCTTAGTTATTCTGAACAAAAATGACCGGATACGGCATAAATATTAACGGGCAAAAGACTTGTTTTATTTTCTTGTCTTCAGACACAGTCATGCCCTGCAATACTATCTAATGATTTTTAATACATTATTTGTATAATAAAAGATGCAAGAAAGTCATTACTTTTCTGTAACAATTTGTACAGATTTATTACTTAATTAGTTTTTTTTACCTTTATCTGACAAGGGCTATTAAATGCAGCCCATACCTCCATATGGCCAGAACAAAATCTAAGTAATCTTTCACATAGTCCCACATTAAAATGCAATATAACTAGACAGTCGAAGGAATTAACACACCTCAGAGAGATTTCCATTTGTCATCTCTTTCAAGCACGTGGGAAATGTGTATTCAAGAAGTGATTAATTTCCTGTAAGGGAGCAAAGCCACTCAACAAAACAAAATCAAATCAGTATCTTCTACCCAATCGAAAACGGCCAGCACCATGCCACCCCATGGGGAAACCGAGGCATTTTGTGGATGAGGAGGTCGGACCGGTGTTGGAGGAAGGAATAGTCGTCCAGAGACGGATGCTGCTGAGGCTCATGCTCCCTTCCGGCTTTTCCACGCTGCTCGGCGTGGCCTCACGGGACAGAGGCCCATGTGGCATCGAAGCATTCGGTGCCGGTGGAGAGACAACCAGATCGCAGGGCGAGGCCCGAACTCTGCGGGCGAACATGAGTGTAGATTTGAATGCGAGTATTTATCTGTCAGAAAAAGGAACGCCAGGGCCTTTGCCGGCCGTCCCGCGTTCCGGAGGTCCCCTGGCACCCACCCGCAGGACGGGGGCCGCAACGTGGCCCCATCACACTTTCTCCGAGTGTCTGCGGCCACAGGTTCTTGGCCTTTAGGGAAACAGTGATGGGTGAAATAGAGAATAAAACCATAAAATCAGCCCAATCCAATTCCCTCCCTTGAAGTAGACTAACTATACCTGGCTTGATGAGAGAGAGAGAGAGACTCAAATTACGAGAGGAATGATGGATGGACCATCACCCCCAGCCTCTGAAAAGCAAAAAGGATTCTAGAAAAACACCACCAACAGCTGGATGCTAATCGCAGAGAGAGCTGCCTCTTCAAAGGTCCCAGGTGGGAAGCTGGTCCACAGCGGGATGGCTTTAGGAAGCAGGGCCTTTGGGACACGGTTAGGTCAGGAAGGCGGGCCCCCGTGAGGGGTCACTGCCAGCACCCAAGAGGCCCCGGAGAGGGCCCCCCACCACACAGGTGCAGGGAGAACACAGCGCCTCGGAGCCAGGGAGTGGGCCTTGCCGGACCCCGTGCCTGGGCTTTCAGCTTCCAGACCCCGGGGAAGGAGGCTCCCGCTGTCTGGGGAGTACTCGGTCCTGGCAGACCAAGGCGCTAAGACAATAACCGAGACCCAGGGCACACATTCCTGCGAAGACACAGACAGCCTGAAACTGAATCCAGGAGAAAGAGAAAAAGTCCTCTAAGGCTTAAGAGATTCCATGACTAATAAAAACACTCCCCACAAAGCAAATAAGTAGATGAATAAGCCCAGCCCTGAGGCCGGCACCACACGCCCGCCATCGGTCACTTTCCTGTGGTTGCAAAGAGGAACCAGGTGGTGCTTGATCTGGGTGCTTCCAATCAGGGAGGCTCAAGGAGCTGGGTCTGTCATCCTCACCCCTTCTCTGGTGCAAACACGGGGCTAATTACCTTGCACTGGCCAGGGAAACAGGACGGCGCCCTGGTGCACGCCGGCGGGCTGATACTGAGGATGCACGAACCGTCCACCCTCCTTCCGAGACGCTTGCTGAAGAGGCCGGAAAACAGCTATGATTTTCACCCGGTTCAAACTCAGGAGATTTTTTTTAAGGTCAACGGCCCATCTGCAAAGGGGGGGGGGGGGGAGGGCGCTGTCCTTATTTTGCAGCCTGTGAAATATTGCAGGTTTCTGAGGTTCGCTCTCGTCACCACCCGGCGTTCTTCCACCCACTCGGAGAGCACCAGGAGCGACGCAGCTGGACCTGCCCACGTGTCCGCCCCGAAGGAGCACACGCGTGTCCAGGAGGGACTCCCAGCGATTTTCCCATGGTTTAGGGACAGAACTCCCAGAAGCTTTCACGGAAAACTCACTTCCCTGTACAAACAACACAGCAGCAATTGCGTAGCGGGAGTTTTCAACCTGGGCGGGCAGATTTTTTACGATTTGGGTTCCACACCCAGCCTGACCCAGAGTCCTCTTGAACTGTCCCCTGGGTCTCCTCCAGCAGAAGAAGCCTCGTTTCTACAGGGTGAGAACAGACAAACAAACAATCAATCCAGCGTTGCCAAGGCCGCCGGGGCAGGAAGCGTCACAGCGGGGACAGGGGCCCAGGCAGGACATGGGCTTTGGCCCAGGGCAGGGACTCAGGAGCACCTGGGACACGAGCGAATGACAAAGTAAGAGGAAGAAGATCGGGCTGGACGGCTGCCACCGGACAGACTGCTCTCCACCATCACCCTCAATGGATGTTCGCGGAAGGTGAGAGTCCCGTGAGCGGCTAAGAATCACTGCCCTCCGGGAGCCTACTTGGTGTTTCCCAGAGCCCTTTGCGGCGGCGGGGGCGGCGGGGGGCGGCGGGGGCGGGGGGGCCCACTCCACCGTCTGCACAGGGGCATCCGTCCGCCCGTGTTCTCCGCACTTCATCCAGTGTGTTCCTGGCACGAAGCTGCCAGGCACCTAGTTAAAGGGAAGTCCAGTGTGTTGCCTGGCAGAAAATACTTGCGCAAGGATTACATCTTAATAACGGCCTTAGTAATTAGAAATTATCGAGAGCCTACATGGTAACGCGACTCAGCGTTCCGACGCCTGCGAGCCCACACAGCCCCAAGCACCACACCGCACACCCGGAGAGGCCAACAAGCCCGGACGTGCAGAAGTGCGCTGTGTCGAGTGCTGACTACGGCACCGGTTCTGTTCTTGGACTGTGCACAGGCCCGTGTACAAGTGAACAGGACGACAAGCAATAAGGGGGGGGCACGCGATTCTTCCGGGGGCGTCAGGGACCGGCACTGCGAGGAGGGAGAGTCGAGACGTTTTCCGGAGAAAGCAGAGCTCTCGTGCGCTCAGCACCGCGCCCCTCCCCCCCCCGCCCGGGGGCCCCCAGTGGAGGGTCTGCTTTGGCCTGCCGCCCGCTGATCCCCTCGTCCTGGCATATCGGCTGTCCGGGCTTCTTCCCCGGCCTTGCACCTGGTCCATCCGCTTCTGCGCCTGTCCACCGATGGTTTGTTTCTCAAAATAAGCAAACCTGGTTTTTCACCCTTAAACAAAAAGCCTCACTCACCTACTTCCAAGGGGCCCCATCATCGGCATAACCAAGTCTGAGCCCCCAGGATGGGCTCCGCGGACTGGCTCTGCGTGAGCCCTGGGGCCTCCCCCCCCGCCCCCCCAGGTTCTGTCCTGGGGGTGACTGTGTTGCAGCCACACCTGTTCTGTTGCTGTGTGTTAGTTGCCTCGTGTTTTCCCCATCGAGTCCCTGCTCGCATCTGTTTTCTGCTGGAACTGTTCTCCAGCTGGAGTGGGCTGGGACCGATCCCTCGTCAATCAGCACCGGGTGCCGGGGCCCAAGCCCCTCCCTCACCATTGGCGCTCAGCCACGCTCCAGACGAGGTCTCCCCAAGAAACGTCGTTCTCTCTCACAGGCAGCGGAGAGAGGGAACGGCACGGAAAGGCTTACCCTGTTCGGCACACAGGCCGCGCTCTGAATGATGAGACAGGGCGGGTGTTTCCAGCGGGGGTGGGATCGCGTCTTCTCCTGCGCCTCCCGTCCGACCGTCTCACACCTTTCCTGGCGCTCGGCTCCGTGGCAGAGGTTGGCCGGGCCCAGGCCTGGGTGGGTCCGGCATCTGGGTGGAGCCCGAGCACCAGCCTGTCTTGGAATCAGGGTGCGCCGGAGAAGAGGGTGGCCTCTGGTGGCCGAGGCAACTGTGTTATTTCCAAAGCATCCTGCTCCTTGTCCTCGCCCGTTGGGGCCCATCCAGAGCCTGGAGGCGTTCTCCAGTTTGGGCAAAATGCCCTTGGCACTGACGGTCCGGCCTAGGCCTCGGCCGATCTGGCTCAAACCTGAAACCCTGCTGAGTCTGGCCAGGCTGACCAGTGCTCTGGACAGTGACTGCGACCTCTCGGGCGGTCCAGACGCTTAGGTCACCCTTCGCTTTTCTGCTTCTTATATTAAAAAACTATAAAAACTCACAACACGTCAAGTTTGGACAAATGCACGGGCCGCGGGGTCACCACCACATTCAGGAAATACAATCAGCACCCCAAGACTTTCTTCCTCCTGACCCCTGTCCTGGCCCTCGTCCCAGCCCCGTCCCAGCCTGTGGTTTTATCCTTTCTGCCACATTTGCTCTAAAATGTTATGTGAATGGAATGGTATATTTTACAGCATTTTCCGCCTGGAATATAGAATACGTAAGACAGTATCAATTGAAAACTCCATTTCTTAACCACCGGTGACTCATACCTTTCTTAATTAGCTGAGACAACGCCGAGTACGCGGCCGACGGACTTTGGAAATGTTGGGAGGAGGTAAGAGGAAGGTATAAATATCTTTTTTCTTAAAGGTTGAAGCAAAAAGGCACTTAAGTAGATGCCAAGATCATGATTAATTGCTTTTTAATTCACAAAATATTTGAAAGCCTATGTGCTTCTTTCCAAAAGCTTCTTGTCTCGGCCCACGTCGGTCCGGAATCGATTTTCTCAGCGGCTTTTGCTCTGTGTTGAGTGTGATCCGAATGGAACCCCGGGCAGGTTTTCCGACACAGAATCCCAGAGCAAGAGCGCTCTCTGCACTCATTTGCACACACTTCCGAGCAGGCACCGCCGCGGCGCCTCGGGTGGCCCTCGGCTGCGGAGACTGAAGCCCCCCCACCCCCGGCACTGCCTCCAAAATGAGATTCAGTCCAATCTGACAGAGGAAAATAAGTTTCCACACTTGCCCCGTTTGTGTTCTGGAATTTCAATCAGCTCAGCGACAGCAACACTCTCTCAGAATAAAATAAAGCAAGCCCAGCCAGATGCCATCCGTGCAGTGAAAGGCACCGGGAAGGAAACCCCGTGGCTTAAGACCAGTGTCATCCACACTCGGAAATGTGCGTGAGCCAATTTGCACCCAGAGAACGGACTTACTGGAGGTGTTCCCTTCCCCGGCAATCGGCTGCGCGCTGTCTCAGCTCATTTCCGGTGGGGTTTGGTCCGCTTTCGGAGAAGCAGGACGCCCCCTTGGAACTGGCCGGCGGGTTGGCGCTTTGTTTTTGTGCTTTTGCCGGCTGGGACTTGCCTTCCTGCTGAGACGGTGCCTCGTCACAGGTGCTTGTCCTTCCCCCTCCAAGCTCACCGTGCGTCAGATGCCAGCGTGTCAGACCTGCGGGAGGACGACCGGGTGGACAGCTGTCATCCTTCTGGTCGCTCACGGCGGGCGCCCTGGACGGTGGCTGCGTAGAGTCGGAGAGGGTGGAAGGGAGGGGCGGCGCAGGTGGGGCAGAGCCTCCCCCAGAGGTCTTCGAACCCTAGTCCCTGTGACCTGAGGGCGGGCGTGTCATCGCACGTGACAAAGTGGGCTTTGTCAGCATGACGAAGGACCCAGAGATGGGGAGATTCTACGGGGCGCGGGTGCCTCCTCAGGACCCGTCTGAGCACCCTTCCCTTCTTACTTCCCCCCACGCGGGTGCTGGAGGCCCCAAACCACTTTTTCATCAAAATCTAGACAATGACCATCCATCACGGCACAGACCTGGGCTGATGTCAGTGCTGATGTGTGCCGGAACCGGGATTGCCAAAAATTACCGTCAACCGTTAACAGTGCTGGGTGCGTGTCCAGAAAACCCGAGAGCCCCCCTTCCACAGGGAGAAACCGCGCCTGGAATGGGCGGCTGTGTGTGTGTGTGTGTGTGTGTGTGTGTGTGTGTGTGTGTTTCCTCGGCGGCAGCCCCAAGCCTTGTCTTCTCCGCCCGAATAACATCGAGCGACATCTCACCCTCCAAATCCGCAGGCACTAGCCATTCATCCGCTCACTCGTCATGACTCAGCCACTCCGAAAACCGTGGAGAAGCTCCTAGAAATGGAAAACAGAACTGCCCTGTGATCCCGCGATTCCTGTTACGGGCAAGTGTGCGCAGACAGAGGAAATGAAATCAGGGCCTCGGAGAGATGCGGGCACGCCAGCGTGCACCTCGGCAAGAGTGAGAAGACCCGCCGCGAACTGAAATGCAAATAAAGACGTTGCGGGGTGCAGCGTGACGTGGCGTGTCGCAGCGTGATGTGGCGTGTCGCCCAGCCCCAAGGAAGGAGCCGGCCCTGCAGGAACGAGCCCGAAGCGCATCGTGCGGGGTGAACCAAGCCAGACACGGGAAGACCTTTGTGAGAGGCCGCGTGGTCTCTCTCGGACGTGACGTCCGGAACGGCCACACGCTGAAGCGGAGGAGCACAGCGGTCCCCGGGGCCGCGGGGCGGAAGCAGTGGGAGATGGGGGTCCACAGCCCCCGGGGCGCAGCTGTGGCGCATGGATCGTTCTAGAAGCCTAAGGCAGCAGGATGACTGTGGCTGATAACTTGGAAATACACGAAGACAGTAGATTTCAGGGGCCGTGTCGCCCCCCAAATGGCAACTATTGAGGGGATGACTTGCTCACTACTCTCACTGTGGCAGTCACTTCACTGCGCATCCGCATAGCAAGCCATGGAGCTGCACAGCTTAAACCTACACATTTTAATTAAAAATAGGACAAAATAAAATAAATAAAAATAAGTGAACCTTTGGACTTGACGCGGTCGCACCAGCAGAGACCCTGGTTACAGTGCAGCCACCCCCCCCCCCCCCCCCCCGGCCAAGGCATTCTTCCCCGAGCCCTCCACTTGCCGGAATTACGATTTAAGGGTAAAAATTATTCTGTCTGCATTCTGTCCAAACCAGAAGCAATTTGAGATTTAGATTTTAATCACTAATCACTTTAACAAGTGTCTAGCAAGCTCTTTCCAATTGTCCCATTATTTCTAAAGACACGTTAATCGTATTACACATGTCTGATCCAATTACACTTGTCATTTACCCCGTGATCTGAGAAGTCCTTCTGGGTGATGTGTTAGAGGCAGACACCCTTAATCTCCGGCCACGTCTCCAGCGCAGACGCATAAGAGACACCACGTAAAATCCGTGGCTGCTCCAATCTCTCCACTGGAAACTTATCCGCCTCCCCGTTCACCGTTGACTACGGTCTCCTCACTGTCTTCAGTCTCGCTCTTCCCATCGACTTTTTCCTCTCAGGAAATACACACAGTCAAAACATACGACCGATAAACAAGCAAACAGACAAACACCCACACGGCCCACAAACAGCCCTTACAAGGCCCCCATGTCGGTCATCGACGACCTCTGCCCTCTCTTCCCAGCCCGGGCTGCGTCACTCCCAAAGGCAGCGTGGCCTGGCTTCCTGTGGCTCCCTGGGAGGGGCGTGAGTGGGTGCCAGGGTGGGACGCGCATGGCTCTGCTTTTAGGGAACCGCCTGTGGGCTGCACGAGCATCGGGAGACACCGACCTCTCTCTGCTCCATGTCCACGCTCTCCGTCCCGTGAGAGGGGGCACGACCCTGTCCCACAGGGCCTGCCGCAGAGGGTGCCAGTTTTCCTCCCATGTGACCCCCCCCTTCCTTTCCTGACAACAGAAGTTCTGATTTTGTAGGGGGGTGGCCGCCAGAGTACCCCGCCCTGAAAACTGGACGTGACCGCAGATTAAATCTGCCTGAGGAAATTCAGAGCAAGTGGCCTGTGGTTGTCTCTAGAAATGTTTCTTAAAAGATCGCAGACAGACATTTGTTTTTTCCTTTGGTCTCTTCTGCCTTCTGAGCGGCAGGGGTGGTGGCTGAGGCTGCAGCCATTATTTTGGGGGAAGCCTGCCCAACCCTGTTGGTGGAGGCCAGGCCGTGCCGGGGGCGAGCCGACGGGAGTGGGCGGCCGCGGCCTCTGCACCGGGCTCCCTGCCCCCGCGCCGTGACACACGAGGAAAACACGCTTCATCTCAACCCACCTCCCGGACCACCCGGTGCCAGGTGGGACTCAGTCCATGCCCAGCCTGGCCTGTGACCGCTGAGCGCCTGGTTTCTCCTGTTCGTTACCAAATAGGTCATCGTATTCGGGGTTTCTTTTTAATGGCTGTTCAAGACTCCTGTTTACATGCGTTACTTTGATTGAACACAATATTCTCCGTATCTTCCCTTAGCACGCCTTGTCATTCACTGGCTTAGATCCCAATATGTTGATGGGTTTTTGCTCACCATTCAGAATTTTTACTGTTTATTAATTCTCCACGTGAAGCATCTGTGGACAAATAACAACATGAAGCCAACACCTGTTGCCTGTGTCAGAGCTCTGGGGTCAGGGGTCTCACTCAGCCTCCTGCGTCCTCGGCCGGACCTACTGCACGTCTGCTTCGCAGCCCAGCCATCACGGGACTCCCGTCCTGTGAGTTCTTCTCTCGCCCAGGTGAGCCCCGATAGCCTTCCCCCTTCGCACCAGACACCTTACATCATGCGCTAGTAGGAATCCCTGTCCGCAGACCCACCTGCAGAAGTTTGGCTTTCTCTGTCTGTCCGGGATCGAGTTCATTTGCATTTCACCGTCCCCTGCCTGTGGGGGGTGGGCGGTAACTGAGAGTCCTGCCTCCCAGCAGCCACCTAAGTGGTGCCTGAGTTCAAGATGGCTGTCACGGCGCCAGCGATGGGCAGAGACTCCCCCGGACCGTCTCTCGGCATCCGTGCCCCTGAGACTGGTGAACTCCACTTACATCTTCGCTGTCAGTCCGCACAGCCAGAGCACTCCGTGCCTGCACTCCGCCCAGAAGGCCTCCTTAAGCCCAAGGCTTCTGATCGTACTGGGGGGAAAGGCCCCCCGCTGCTCTTGCGCCTCTGACCACTAGGAGGCGATGTCAAGCCCGTCTGTGCAAATACGCCCACGGCGACGGCTTCGATGCTGGAACTTCGGGGACGCCCCGGGTTCTCACCGGTAGGAGGACTCGTGTAAGAAAGAAGTCATGCTGATAACAAACGCTCCCATAAAATCCTGGAAGGATGGCAGGATTTGGAATCCGTCCGGATGCATTCAAGAGATCAGCATTACCCTGGCTGTAAAAATAGACCAAGAAAACATCAGCGCAACGCCTCACGTTAACAAATCATCGCAGACAAACATGTCATCCTCTCCCTCCACAGACAGGGGAAGCATGTAACAGAACCTCTGAGCCTGATAAACAACATCACCGCAAGACTTACAGTTAACGTCACATTTAATAGCGGAAGACTTAGGATTTTCACCCGAAGATGGCGAGCGATTTCAGGCTGCCACTCTCAGCGTGAATTCACGTTGACACTGAGGTGGTAGCCTTCGCAACGAGTCAAGGAAAGGGACAAAAAGGCGCTAGACCCGGGAGCGAGTCTGGACAGGCTCAAGTGAAAAGACTGACGTGCAGAAACATTGCATTTCTTCACGCCAGCAACAACAAAAGGTGAAGTAGAAATTAAAATAATATCATTTGTAATAGCACCAGAAATAGGAATCCTTGGAGACCCACCTGACCCGATGCGTAAAAGGTGGGCGGAGGTCAACGCCAGATCCTGAGCGGAATTCGTCCAGGTAAACGGAGGGAGAGAGAGGTCACGCTCCCGGAGCCGAAGACTGCTCCCCAAATTCACCCACAGACTCAGCAAAGCCCCATGGAACCCCTGGCCCACGCTGCTGCGCACACCGACAAACCAATACCCCAGAGTCGCAGCAGCAAAGCAGCCTGGGGCAGCCCCAGCGATGCGGAAAGGAGCGCAGGCAGAGCGGAGACGCCGCCGGATGAAGGCTCAGCGCGAAGGCACCGTTGCCGGGAGAGTGTTTTCTAATCCAAACTACAAACGGAGGGCGGGCAGACTCCCTGGCGGACGAGGGAGGGTCAGTGCCATCGGACGGGTCTCACCGCAGCTGCCGTGTGACGCGGTGCTTCCCTGAAGCAGATCGCTGCCACCGCGGTACTCGGTGTGCCTGGGAACGTGCCGTTCCTGGCCCGCATAGCGGGGGTCGGCAAAAGCGGTGTGACTTCCATGGAAACCCAGCAGCGCACCCCCCCCCCCCCGTGGCACCGTCCGCCCCAGGCAGGGCTGCCCGGCCAGCACTCGGGTGCGATGCGGTCCCCGTGTTCTTGGCGCTCTGCAAAGCCTCCCGGGACCGACAGCTTACTCAGTGGACACGGTGAGCAAGCCGTGGGGGGGGGGGGGGAGGCATCACATCCCAGCACATCACAGGCCTCCCACAGGGCGGGGGAAACGCCAAAAGGGCCCCCTGGCCTGCAGGGTGGGGCACACCCTCGGCAGCAGCCATGAGCCACGTCCGGTTCTACCGAGCAGCTCCGCTCTGCTGCGGGGTCCCGGCTCGGGCTGAGCACCTGGCCGTGGGCGACTGGGCCAGTCCCGTACTTACACTCAGCATCTCGTCGGCCCGGTCCGAGGGGGGAGCACCTGGACTTGGTGGCCTGGCATGAAAAGCTACATAATCAGAGAGGCAGCTTGGGAGGCGGGAGACTCTGGGTTTGTCCTCGGGGTTGTTAATCAGCGCTGGGGCATCGAGAAGCGCCTGCCGGGGGGGCGGCCCCCTCTCCCGGGAAATCAGGCGCCTGACCCAGATTTCCTCTCAGCTGAACACCTTCTGGCTCCAAGATCGTACGATTCTGTGGGTAAAAAGCAACGTCGTCCTACATCCTCTAGACGGACAGCCAGGGCGCGGAGGTTGCAAAATAAACACGCCAGAATTCATCAGAGGTGTTTCCAACGCACTTAACACATCATTCCCCGCGTGGACGAGGACAGGACGCCGAGCCCTGCCTGGCAGCACGCAGGATGAAGTCTGAAGAAACCCTGGAAAGCAAACCAAATTAAGTTGAAGTGGCAAAATAGGGATGAAAGAGCCTCCGAGCTTTAGCTCAGAGGAAGGGAGATGATGAAAGTGAAAAGACCCCCAGACAAGCAAGACAACTGCTCCGGGCATTTCTTTTTTTTTTTTTTAACCAGCTAGATGTTACTGTTCCCCGTCCCGGGCTTCCTGAACTCTTCTCTGCTGTCTCATCCCTCTGAAATACCAATCAGAATAAAAATGTCTTCAAGCCCCCGAGGGAGCAAATTATTATTTTTTTCCCTCTGCCTTTGTGTTTTCAGAAGATGAGAGCTATTCTTTCGGTCGTCCTCAGGCGGCTGTCCCCAGCGGGAGGTGCGTGAAGATAAACCAGCCAATGGGAGAGTTGGGTACGCTTTCCAGCGAATTCCTGAGGCCAGATCGGAGGCCGGCGTGGCCCCCGCGGGGCTGTCTCGGGCTCCTTTTGTTCCCTGCGCGTTGCAGACTCTCCCTCCCAGGCACCCGCGAGCCCATGGAGCTGACTGCCGAGTCTGCGCCGAGTCTGCGAGGTGGCACGACTTCATTTCTCTCCCCGCGTCACTGTGCGCGTAGGTTCAAGGAGCGGTGACCGACCCTCCGCATCATCCTCCTTCTAAAGATGGCGTGAGATGATGCGCTTTGTTACCGGCGGTTTGTGCCGCACCAGAACACTGGGGAATTAAACAATCGACTAGCAAGTACGCTGGAAGGTCCTGTGTGCCGGGGACCATACAATTGAACTCCGGGAAAAGCCACTGCCCGGTCACCCAGCTGCCCTGGTGCTGGCCAGAGCACAGACACAACCGCTGACCCGCACCCCGGACGCCGAGAGACCGGTGCCCACAGGGAGCTGGTCAACGAGGCCTGAAGGTGTGCAGGTCCCCTCCACAGCTGCTGCGCAGTGAGGCTCTCCAGACCAGCCAGGTGGGAAGCGCTGATATGGAAACATTGTTGCGAAACAGTAAACAACCCCGGAAGCGGTGACGTCAGGGCCAGCTGGCAAACTGAGCCCTGGCTGAGCGAGCCCGCTTGGCCCGGTGAAGCCCTCCGGCCTTTCCCTCAGAGCTGCGAAGCCGCCGGGGGTGTCGGGCTGGTGAGCAGCGAGCCGCGATGCCACGTGCCCGTGGAAGTAACGCTGCAAGCCGGTTCGAGGGAGGCTGATACATCGCACACCACCGTGGCTCTGCGAACCGGGGCGGAAAAACAAACCCACGTTCCGATTTTTGATTTCTTTAATTTCCTGTGGGACTCCAGGGGCACGACTCAACCTTTCTGTGAATTAACATAAGACATCAGCGCCGTGATTCCTCATCTGTAACGTGTGGAAACGCACACAGGGTGCCACGTGTAAAACCGCAGCCCCGCTCTCTGCCTGTTCTGCCGTCTGGGGGGTGCGTGTGCTCACGGGGCTGCAGATCGCCTATGCGTGACCTGGGTTCGCTGCTCAGTGAGCGGGAGCGTGTTTCTTGGAGGAAACTGCAGGCAGGTTGGACCGTAAAGAGCAGCCGCCGTCGGCCGAGCAGGGTGCCTGCGCCCTGCACAGGGCTGTTGCAGCCATGGGCCCGGCCACGGTCCCTGGGCCACCCTTGCCCAAGGGGCTCCCTCCTGCTGACCTGGGAGCCGCACGGGGCGACTTCCGTCCTTGCAGCTGGGGTTCCCGCCGGGCAGGCCAGGCTGGGCGTACTCCCTGGGCGGGGAGCAGTGGCTGGGGACTGGGGGGGACCACCCCCTGGGCTCAGCCTCGGCTCACCCCATCACATCACGCAGCCCGTGTGCCCACAGGGACCCATCACGCACGCGCACCCCCACCCCCGGCCGCGGTCCCAGACCCCCGGTGCCGGGGGCCACCGTTCAAATCCCGCTCCTCGTCGGATGCTTTCTGACGCAGGGCAGCATCGCTCCGGAGCCCAGGCCACCTGAACGTGGTCGGGAAACACCGAGAAGTGCGGCACCAGGTGAGTGGCTGAGGTGCACCAAACCGAGGTGGCCGACGGCCACGCTGGCCTCTGAGGTCATTGCAGACTAACAGGTGCACAGACACACGCAGGGACGACTGAAACGGGGGGCGGATGTCAGCCCGAGGAACAGCATCTGTCCTGAGGGAGTCAGGGGACACGGGACCAAGCGCCCCGCTGAGCGATGGCCGTGTGCCCCGGGTGGAAGTGTCCCTGCAGGCGGGTGGCAGCAGCACGGAGCAAACGCAGAGGTGGACGCAGAAAGCGAGAGAAAAGCGAGACCAGCCGAGCAGAGCGGCAGGAGCGGGGGCGGCAAGGCCTGGGGGCGGGAGGACCCCGCAGGCCGGCTAGTCTGGGGGCTGCCGCCGCTGGCCGGGCACAGCGCCGACGGGCCAGCCCGTGGTCCGGGGCTCTCATGTGCTGTTCCCAGCGTGACATCAAAGCAACTCCACCCGCAGCCCCTCCTCCGTCACCCTGTTCCACGTGCAAACTTCACGTGACCTCCACGTGTAAACTCCACATTCCACGTGTAAACCCCACACACCTGTCAGGAAACGTCTCCCAGCTGTGCAGCTGCAGGAACTGAGGGGGCAGAGGGTTCGGGGATTCCCCAAAGGGCAGACAGACTGGTGTTCAAGAGCAAGGTGGGCCCTGTTTACCTGGCAAGGCGCCAGCTCTGCTTCCCCGAACGAGGCTGGGCTGCCGGCCCCACCCCGGTCCAGGCTCCTTGTCGCCCTGTTGGCTCCTCCCACTCACGGGCAGGCGTCCCCCGAGGTGCGTGTGGGGCTGGCGGGGCAGCCTGGCTCCTGGGTTCCGGGGGCACTGTGTCCACGCACGCAGGTTTACCCCGGGACAGACAAAGGGGGGATTAAAGCCGAGATGTCTCTTCAGAAATGTGCCTCACTCGGTCCGCACGGCGGGAGAAAAGCCTGCAGATTTCACCTTAATGAACACACCAGGGAAGAGAAGGGAAAAAATCCTGAAGTGTTTTAGAAAGAAAGCTCTAAACAAGTCGATAAAGTTTATTTACAAACCAATAAAATGGTTTAATGATTAGGCCTACCTACCTAGTTAGCCACAGAGGTTTGCCGGTGATTTACTGCGGGAGAGCGCCGCGTCTCCGGCGGCAGGAACGAAAGTCCAATCATGAGTAACAGCGCCGTGCTGCGCCCCATAAACAAGAACACGGGCCTGGTGCCCCCCTGCTCGGGGCCGGAGCTGGGCTCGCGTCCAGGGTGGGGGGGACACGGGGCCCAGTGTCCAGCCTCGGGCCCCGCTGTCTGTTAGACGGCCATTCCGGGAACATCTGCCCTCTGGTGAGGGAAGGAGAGTGTGGCCCCAAATCTGCACCACCCCCCCCGCTCACTCACTGAGGGGGGTGCCCCACCGCTGGGTGGGTTCCACGGAGAGCTGGCTGGTCGAGGGGGGCAACCAGAGCGATTCCAATCAGGGGAGCACTCACTCTTCATTGTGCCGGGGAAGGCCAAGCGCGAAGTCCTCGCGGTGAGCCCGAGCGCGGGAGAAATCAACAAACTGTGTTTTATGGTGGACTCGCAGGGGGACTCGGAGTTTAAATCTTCCTCGTTGCACCCTCACTTGCTAATGGTCACCGTTTAGCAAGCCGATTAAATCTTGGTTTCCTCCGAAGGAAAACGGAGGCTGGAACCCTGCCCTGCGGTCAGAAGTGATCCAGCTGACGGAGAGCGAGGCGCCTGCGGGACTTCATCACTCCGGTGTCCCTTGCCGTCGCCAAGCACTTCGGCTCAGCGGTTCCGAGGGCCTGGTTTTCTCAGACACGCTGGGGGCCCCGCCGAGAAGAGAGAAGAGCCTATTTGCTGAGTCGCCACCATGGCTGAGCTGCACGCAGGTCACCCTTAGTCTTCTAGATGCATCCCCAGGAGCCTGTAAACTCCTTAAAAATGGAGACGCGAACGCTCACCCCGACCGGGCAGCTCGCCAAGTTGACACGGGAAACGTCAGCGGTGGGGGGGGGGGGGCACCCTAGTGTGTGACGGCTGTGACCCCACAGCCCGGCCCTCTGGTCTCCGGCCCAGGCACCCGAGTGTGGTCTCTGACACGGGCTGGAGCTGCGTCGGGGTTCCGGCCTCAGCGGACCAACCGCGCCGACCGGGTGACACCCCGATCCGCTGCCCCTCCTACCCGCAATGTCCTCCCTTCGGCTCCACGACCGAGGCCCCCGTGCCCTCCCACGTTGCAGGGGCAGGTCTCCTCCCCCAGGGCTGCCCCCCATGCACTCGATCCCAAGGTCACAAACCACAGAGGGGCTTCCCATGTGTTCTTCCAAGGAAGGAAATGGGATACATTTAAATCATGGAGAAAGAAAAGCCCAGTCACCGCTCACGTGCCGCGCTGTGACCCAGGCAGCTTCTCGTCGCGTGGGAAGGGCTGGCTTGGCCAGGCGGGCTCCCGTGGCCGTCAGTCGGAGCGGTTTTCTCGCTGGTGTGACCTCCGAGGCCGCCGCTATGCAGGCGGCCCTGGAAGAGCCCGTTCACAGGAAAACCACAAGGGGGCAGCACGCCCTCCTCCGGTCACGCCAAGGGGCAGGCGAAGGCAGGGGTTTGATTGCCTCTGTCCAGCAGGAAAACCCACAGGAGAGCAGCCACCTCGCTCCTTCCTCCTGTCGTCCCTACACAGCTTCCCGCACGACATCCGTCGCTCCGAATCTCTGACAGCCTCTCATTCCCACGCAGGGCACCGGATTGTCAGCCGAATCCCTCCCTAAATTGCTGCGGCCTCAGCCAGTACAAGGTCTCGACCGAAGACGCTGCCGTGATCACCGTCCTTTACCTCGTCCTCCGCACGTGGGCGCCTCACGCATCGTCACGCATGTCACACCAGGTCGTTTCTTCTCTCGCCCGCTCTCCCCGGAGGTGTCCCCGCCGGTAAGAAGTCCCCGTTATCTTGTGCGTTTGTACTTTAAAAAACTGCCTTTAATTGGTGCGTGCGTAAGTGACGGTGACAGGCGGGCGTCCTGAACTAGTGACGTACCCCGTTGTGTCCCACAACGTAATGCGGGTGGGGGCCACCTGAGCAGTCCAGATGCCTCTTCCCCTCCCGCTCCTTCATCCAATCTCGCCGCTCGCCGCGAAGGTCTGTATAAAGCATTCTGGGGCCTGAGCAGTGGGTGTGTCCTTGGGACCACCGCTCTGCCCGCCCCGGCAGGTTACCACGAGTCATCACGAGAGGACGGCAATGCAAGCCATCAGTACTTCAGAAAAGTAGAACGGATTCGGCATTAAAAATAAGCAAAAAGCTTCATCAGTAGGGATTTAAAAAATTAGGTTATAGAAGGGGCATCCCAGTTACAGAGATGGCATTCAACATGTTCAGGGTTAACCCACACTCCAGAACACAACACCACATCGAAGGGTGTTTTGATACAAAAGACCGGAAGGTTGGTTTGGTTAAGAAAGCAGGTGGCCATGCAAATAATCCTTCACGGTTTGACCTGGATGTGTGTCAACGCATAGGTAAAAAAATGAAAAATTCTGCACAAGAGAACAGTGTGTGTGAGGTCTAAAAATTACTTAGGCTGTTTCGTGTACAAGTGCTTAGATTTGGGAGTCAATCTGTTAGTTAATCTCATATTGAGCATTATTCATTTTTTTGTTGCACACATTGGCAGGAAGCCTGATTTACATATTAAAATTTAAAAATGGTAACAATGTGGATAAAATTATTTAAAGGAGAAACTTCAGGCCAAGATGGAGGCATGGGTAGATACATTGTGCCTCCTCGCACAATCAAAAGAAGGACAACAACAAATTTAAAAACAAAAGACAACCAGAACTGCCTGAAAATCTAACTGGATGGAAGTCTGGCAACCAAGGAGTTAAAGAAGAAACACTCACCCAGACCGGTAGGAGGTAGGACGAGTGGAGATGGGCACCTGGGGCGGAGTGGACTTGCAGCAAGGTGGCAGCTAGAGGACCAGGTGAGGCAGCAGCTTGTAGAGTGAACGGCCCCACATTTGTGTGCAGATAAACTGGGAGGAATAACTGGGGAGCAACACAGACCGCACAACCCAGGGTTCCAGTGCAGGGAATAATTTCCAGTGCAGGAAATATTTATTATATGAAATGTTAAAGGGACTTATCTAAGAAAAAGATGATCAAAACTATGAACAATAAAATGACAGCAAACTCACAAGTATCAACAACTGGACCTAAAAAAATAAAAACAAAAACAAACTAAGTAAACAACTAGAACAGGAAGGGATTCACAGAAATAGAGATCACCTGGAGGGTTATCAGTGGGGCAGGGGAATGGGGAAAAAGTACAAAGAATAAGTAGCATACATGGTAGGTACAAAATAGGGGGAGGTTAAGGATAGAATAGGAAATATAGAAGCCAAACAACTTATATGTATGACCCATCGACCTGAACTAAGGGGGAGGGGAGTGGGAGTAGGAGGGGGTGTGCAGGGTGGAGGGGAATCAAGGGGGGGAAATGGGACAACTGTAACAGCATAATCAATAAAATATATTTTAAAAAACCAATGTTACTAAGGACATAAAATCAAATGTGCTAAACAGGTTCCCTGCAAAGAATAAAAATTTTAAAGAAATGTTTTGGCTATTATAATTCCTAAGGATATAAAACATATAAATACTAAAGATAATTTAAAAAATTTAAAAACATATATCAAGATTTTGATTTAGCATCATCTGTAAAGTTAAATAAAAAAAACCTGCCTTTGTAACCACAAGGTTAGATTTGACTGTTTGTCAACACTGTTTTATTTTTTAAAAAGAATAAAAGTGTCCATAGCTTTGCTCTATTTAAAATTCCTACTTTTCCCATGGCAATAAAGTCTTCTCTGCGTAATGGATTATAGACTAGACACAAAGCTTTACTTTTAAAGCTACGTAGATATTCACAAGACACTTACCAAGAATGCTATTTCTGCATTGTTAAGGCAAACCTTTACATTTCCATGATACTTTAGAACATTTAGCTACCCTTGGGGTTATGCAATCTATCAGAGTTTCACTTCTATCTTACCTATACTTTCTCTTTTGATCCAATAACATGTTCATCCAAAACAAAACCGTGTGCTGTGATTTCCCGAGAAAGGGTAGGAACTTTATTCGAGAAAATAAGAACCGAGGAGCTACAGGAATTTTTTTTTTTTTTTCTAAGATCAACACGAGGCAGCTCCTGCTGGTCTGCGGAGGGCGGTTTCCCTGCACCGTGGGGTGCGGGCTTGTCTGGGGGAAGCACGTGGCTCCGCACTCAGAGGCGAAGCTCCCAGGTCACGGGAACCCACGCAGGGCCTCCCGTTCCAGCGCGCACCGGGGCGGCAGCGACGCTTCGCTTTCCTTCCGTTTAAAAGTCCCCGGACCCTGTTCCACTGACCCTCTTTCCGAAGTCAGCCTCCAGGAAGTCAGTCGACACACGCTGTACAGAAAGTGTGTGGCCACCCGACCTTACGGGGCTGCCTATCACAGCGCCCCTGCTTAAAAAAAAAATAGAAATAAATAAAAATTAAAAAAAACAAAAACACCTCGAGTTCCATCCTGCGGAGCCTGCGGAGCGCCTGTACAGGGCCGGGAAATTCAGGGGACAGAGAAACTCGTTCAGCATCACCGTGCGGACAGCGGACGCGGGTGCTGAGTTCGAGTCACCACCCCCAGGGACAAGTGACAAGGGGCCGCGTGAACCTGGAGGGCCTTCCTCCCGGCCCTGTCCCTGCAGTGCCCTCTGCTGGCGAGCTTCCCGCAGCACCAGCCCCCAAAACAGGCTGCCAGGGTCCCCCCCACGCAGGGCCCAGACGGGCCAGGGCAGAGCTCAGAGGCCAAGAAGAAAGGGGGACGGTGCAGAAGCCACGACTCCCCAGGTTTTACCGCTTCAGCAAGGCGTCCCCACTTTCCGCCAGCCGGGGTTGAACACACCTATCACGTTCCCCCTCCTCGGAGCTCTGGTTTGACTGACTTGCTGAAGTAGCCACCACGTCACCATGGGGACAGATTTGGGGGAGCGAAACCATGTTGCGAACTTGGGCAAGCACGTGAACGTCTGACCTCTGGGACCCGTGTGCGAGACCACGCCACGGGCGGGTGGGTCGGTGGCAAGCCTACGGAGGTGAAGGGCGTGACCTGCCTGCCTTGGTGAGTTTGCCAGGCGTGCCTTTCGCCACAGCAACTGAAGGAAGTGCCGAAACAAGTGTGATTTTTTAAGTGACTGTGTTTGAGAAGATTTTTTAAACCGTTTCGATTTCATGCATTTTATGCAGAAACTTATAAAAAATTTTCTCACCCATTTTCTCAATGAGCGAGATAGAATCTCAATGCCCCAGCACCCCACTGGTTCGGGGTGGGATCTCGCCGACATGCCGGCTTAAACACAGTCACTGACACGCCGGGTAAACGTTCGAGAAAGGTAAACCCGGCCAGGAGCCACGCTTTGCCCCAAACCCCTCCTTCTTCACGTGCCAGGGACGGCCCCCAGCCCTCCAGCGGTTCTGCGTCCCACCCGGCACCCCCGTGGTGCTGCCCCTGGAGGGTGACAGTGGGGCGGTCAGAGCGGACGCTGCCCCTCGGGGTCCCGCTGGCTTCTGAGGGGACCCGCGCCCTCTCCGACATCCTGGGGAACCCGTCCGCCACGTCCCAAATCACTCCCAACTCAGGGCTCTCTCCTTGCCTTTCCCTTATCGACCGGTGTTCCTCTAGGAGACGAGGTGTCTGGGTTGGATGCCACAGCCAGCTCGATTCGCAAAGTTCATTATAAGTGCAACAGCCTGGCAATTAATTATACAAAGGTGTTTTGTCGATACCAGAGAGGTGGGGCAGGCATTCTCGGGAACGATTAATCACAGCACACTCCGGGGAGGCTTGGGGGCGTATCGACGGAGCGGGGTGAACACTGGGTGTGGGGGGAGGAAGCAGGCCTGAGTCCGTCGGAGGCCAGCGCCTTCATTTCGAGTTGAGAATAATGGTGATTTTTCTGCCAACTCCATCAAGCGTGTGTGAATATTAATATGTCCCGGGAGCGTGAAGCGCCCCTGGAGCGCCACCCTGCAAACCCAGGAATTCAAATAATAGTGATAAAAATGTTTCGGACACCCAAGATCATGCCAGCTCCAGACCGCCCGTTTTGCTAATAGTTGAAAACTTAATTTCGTCTAATCTAGTGCACTCTGTCCGGATCTGTAATTCTTCATTCACGCTCAAGTATCATTACCCCAATCACTGTCCAATTCGAAGCCGCCTCCTCCTCCTCCCTGATTGTTTTCCCCTTGTCAGGCACTTCCTCTCGTCGCTTCCTAGTGCCACACAGACATCTCAGGGCTTCGGGGTCCTGTAGGGGGGAGGTGATTGCCCACAAAACTGGCCCCAGGCTGGCTGGGCAGGTCACAGCGCTGGTCCTGGCGTCACCCGGGGATGGGGCTGCAGCCACAGCTGCCGATGGGTGAGGAGGGAGACTCCCTGCCTCAGCGGCGTCAGCCCGATGTCCGAGGTCCCTCGTGTCCCAGAGCCACCTCAGCCAGAGCAGGGCTTTGCCGGGACCCTTGCTAGTAGGACTAAGGCGATCGGCAGCCTCCCTGATCACAGCGGCCGGGCAGGGCCTTGGCCCCGCTCACAGACGGCCTTCCCAAGCTTCCAGCTTCAGGGGGAACTGGGAAGCCCATCCCCAGTTTTCAGGAACACCCCTCAGACCCGCCCTTCGGTGGGGCGGCGGGAGGGGGGACCTGGAGAAGCCTGCACTCTCGGCCGCTGCAGCCCCGGGAGGAAACAGACAGACAGACCGATGTCCGCCTTCGCCACCTGCTTTCCCTCCAAACCACTTCGTGTTTCGTGTCGAGTCCTCTGGCAAAGTGGGATAAAGCAAAGGGTCCTGATTTTCATGTCTGCTAAAGAATTGAGCAGTCATGCCCTGGCTGGTGTAGCCCAGTGGATTGAGCACGGGCCTGGGAACCAAAGGATCGCGGTTCGATTCCCAGTCAGGGCACATGCCTGGGTTGCAGGCCAGTTCCCAGCAGGGGAAGCACAAGAGGCAACCACACATTGATGTTTCTCTCCCTCTCTCCTTCCCTTCCCCTCTAAAGATAAAGTAAATAAAATCTTTTAAAAAAAAAGAATTCAGTGGTCACAAAGAGGGCACCGGGCCCCAACAAGCGGAGACCCAGGAGGACCAGTGGGGTCCAGGCGGGAGGACCCCTCACCGCCCTGCGCCTCGCCCGGTGACGACGGAAAGGGAGACCCGCGAATGCGGTTTGGAAAAGGCAAGCTCACTCAAACGTAAGCAATGAAAATGGCCACAGCCCGATGCTCAGAATCAAGACGGCCCCCCGGCGGGTGTTTATTAGTGGGGGTCGCAGGTGAAAACGGCCGCTCGGGCCTCCCTGCGCTCGGCACCATCCTTTCAACGTAGGAACCTGCGCTGGTGAGCGCGTGCGCTTCCCTAACCCTCGGACGCAGGTTTAAGAGGAGACTCCATGTGTCCACAAGCGGAGCCGAAGGTCCCCCTTCCAGTCCCCGGAACTTAAGCAGAAAAGATAGCAGGACGCCACCCACAGAGAACTGTGCAGAGGAGAAATCGGCGGGGGCGGGGGGGGGGGGGGTGGTGAGCTCCCTTCCCCGGTCTGGGATGAATAAGGGGTCACAGTGACCGAGGAAAACAGCTTCTACGGTCCTGGATGCCTGGGCGAGTCAGCACGCCCCTTTTTGAGTTGGGCTACAGCCTGGCGTGTTTGGGGTGTTTTCTTGATGGAACGGGCCGTGGTAAGGCTGATAAAAACAGCAGGAGTCCGCCAAGAAGACCAGCCTGCCGCTTCTTCCAGTTACTGCGGGTCACCGGGGTTTTACGGCTGGAATGAGGGGCCTTTCCGATGACGTCGAAAATGTACAAACTAACGGGCGGTGGGCCGTAACTCAGATGAGGCACTAAGCCGCCTTCCAACTGACTTCTGAGGCCGCTCACCGGGCCCACGTACGGGCACACGGTCTCACCAGCGCGATCGTGGACACTTTATAGGGCGAACAAAGGTCTTTGGCTTTCTCACTCCAGGTGTGTCACTGTTTTATAGGACACAATCTGCATAATCTTTATGATACCCTGTCGAGTTTGGGTTCCATTTAACTCTGTCATGGGCTGCAGGAACCCGTCAGTCACCGGTCTCGACGCCCGAGAGGAGGTGAGCTGTGCGTGGAAAGAAGGTCAGGAGCCAATTTGGAGCCTCCCGGGGACCGGTGGCGCCGTCGGGCGCCCTCCTTTCAGAAGAAGCTTCTCGCCAGGAGACTCGGAACTTGGTTTGGGGGAAGCCACCTCACTCGGCCCAGTTTTGCCTTCGGTGGGAAACGTGACGTGGGGCCCGTCCCGCCGGCAGGAACCGCGGTCCCAGGCAGCGCTGGGAACGTGCCTGCACGTGTGGGAACCCAGCGCCCCCGAAGCGCCCGCGCACCCCGCTCTCTATACCGGACAACCAGTCACGGCAAACGGCTTCGGTTTCAGAGAGACGTTAATTGCCATGCAATCTTATTTTTGAACAATTACACTCGCAAATGAGAGGTTTCTTACACTGACGCCTCATGCAAAGCCAAATGTTCTCCTAATATTTCCTACTTTTTAGCATTTTAAATACAACGTTTTGACATGTAGACAGCACTTTTAAAACAGTTTCTATAATTGTTTCATATTTAAAACATTTAAACATTCCATCCACATGCCTACGATCGTTCCCATTGCAATTATAACCTACGTATGCATTTGCATTCAAATTAGTCAACCAGCGGGTTTTTCTCGACATATTCCATGAAGGAAATTAATTTTCTGCTCCCTTCTTTTAATAATTTAATTCTATTCCTTTCCGTCAGGCTGCTTCTTGGACTAAGCCTTGGACCAAAGGCCAAGCCCATAGTCCCCCTCGCTCATCAGGAGGCCCGCGGTAGGTGGGGCGCCCTACAGGACAGATCAGACGTGATCTCTGGGTGCCAGGCAGCCCAGAGCCGCCGTGTGGTTGGCGGATGGACTCCATGGATGAGAGCACATGGGTGGGGTGGAGGCACAGGGAGGAGGCCGTCAACCACCAGCCACCATCACGTCCAACAGGACAAGGAGGCCAACAAGGCAAATGGAGAGGAAGTCTAGCTACCCAAAGGGAAGCAAGTCAAGGTTCGACACTGAGCGTGTGTGACTTAACCGCGGGGACACCGATCAGACCAGGAGGGATGCCGAGAGCCGAGGCTGCTCTTTCCCAGGCCCCTGGTCCCGTGGGAAGGAAGCTCGGTGACAGTAAGGTGTCACCGAGCTTCCCGGAGCACTGGTCACTCAAATCCTGCCTCTACAAAACTGACCGGACCAAGGGGAACACCAGGGAAAACAGCAGGGACCCCCCAGCGATCAGACTTGGAGGTGCAGTCGATTGAGTCCCCAGGGTGCCCAGGGGCAGCAGTGACAAGACAGCGCTTCTCGGGACGTAAAACCGAAGCCCCGAGCCGAACAGAGAGGGGAGGAGCCGACACCCACTGATGTCAGCCGCCTTCCCGGGAGCCCTGGGGCTCACGACACCCCTAATCCTCCGGACGAGTCCCTAGGCAGGAAGTGCCCTCTCTTCACGAGTGCGGGCCCGCGGAGGTTAACTAACTCACCGAAGGTCATGCAACCGTGGTGAGCACCAGGTTTGCTGGGAAGTCAGCGTGTAGCTCTTGTTCAACAGGGGCCGGGGAAAGGCCTCGGGGTTCCTTCCGGGGGCAGGAGGGGTGCTCAGAGGGAGGTGGTCTTTAGATTCAGTGGGCACCGCTTCTGTTTTCCAAGTGAGTTTTATGTGTTTGTAGCACAGCCAGCCAAGGGTGGGGATGCTAGTATCTCCCTCGCAGATGACGCGGGTGGCACCTGCCCCCAGGCAGCTCAGGGCTGAGGCCGGAGAGGAGCCCGCCACAGGGCTCACTGGGAAGTTCGTGCACCCAGGGCACGTTCAGGAACCCACCCGCCACTTTCAGCAAGTGCTATGAACGAGAGTGGGGGTCATGCCTGCCTGATTTACAACCAACAAACACAACACTCTTATAAAATGCCTTTCACGGCATGGCGTTCGAATAGGACCCACTTCCAGTCTCTAGGGACCTGTTTCGACAGTCCTCAGGCTGGAGTTGATCGGGGACGGGCAACATCCTTCGCTTTGGAAAACCTTCCCCGGAGCCTCCACGGCGTTCCGCCCCTTCAACTCTTCAGCTGAGCCAAGAAATGTTCCGGAAGGAGAAACCACGAGCACCCTGCAACCTCCCGGCCTCTCCTCCTACCAGTGGTGCTGACCCGCAGGCTCAGGAAGGGCTTGGGGGGGCGTCTGCCAGTCATGCCGAGAAGCTATCTCATCTGCCTTTATCTTGTTCCTAATTGGTGTTGTACTTGCCTTTAAATTTTAATTGGCCCAATTTATGTGTACCGCACTTTATGGTGTTCCTCGGCTCCTTTGTGGAATCAGCTATAAAATACAAATCCTTAAGATATATGGTCCAATAAGATGTGTATCTGCAAAGACACGAGGGTGAGAGTGTGCTTACAGAGCAGGCTTTCTCCGCAAACACCTAATTGGTAAAATAATTAAGTGCGTGTGCTGAGCTTCCTTCGCCTGCCTCTCCGGGTGACTGGCGGGGAGGCGGGGAGGCGGTGGGGGGGGGCAACCCGTGCTGCACGCCTCCGAAAGGCGTCCTATGAAACGCCTCACAGAGCTCCGGCCGGCTGTGCGGTTTCTCCCTTTGCCTTGCCCATCTGGACATAAAGCAGGGTTTGATATAATTTTGTATAAAATCAATGCAAGATGGCTCCCAGATGTTTGTGAAACAAACATCTCACCGATCGCTCCGAAAATCAGACAGCACCGTGTTTCAAGCCCTCGCTTCAGCCAGGACCGAAGTATTTATTTCCCGGAGAAACGTAAAATCTCATTCAGGGTAACGGAACTTAGACCTGCACGTGTTTAATTTATTTTCAATTAAGCCATTCTGTAATTTCATCTCGCCAGAACTATTGGATTATGTCACAGTCGAATGAATTGAAAGGGCTTATGTTACCTTCTTGTTTAACATCCGGGGAAAACCAATCTGAGCGGATTTTCCCACTGCTTTAAGTTATTATTGAATGTATGAGAAAATTGCCCTGGCATGAAGAAACATAAAAGGTTCTTCGCAGAAAGAACTACGCAATTAAACTTCCCTTGACTGCGTCCATTTCTTTTACCCATTGCCTTCTCCGGGCCCCCGTTTGGAGTTCGGTTAATCGTCAATTCCCATCAAACAGTAAACAGTGAGGCTGGAGGAACATCGCCCACGCAAACGCTTGGGTCGATTTTGTACACGTCAAGGCCGTGGCTGTTGGCGTTGGTTAGCGCACAGGGAGGACGAGGAGCCAATTTGACGACGACCCTTCCGCGCGCAGCCGAGCTGCGTCACCCGCCCGTCTGGGCCTCTTCCAGCTCCGCGGTCGGCAGTCCCTCGGTTTCCCTCCTCCAAGAGTCCCGCCGCCGCAGCCACGAAGGCCTGGGGGCGGCGACCGGGCACCTGGGGACGTGCCACCCCGTGGGGGCCTGGGTCGCTGACAACCCAAACCCAGGGAAGGTGCTCAGAAACCATAACAATGTCAGGGGACCTCGGAGGACTGTCTCTGTGGTGACGTCGGTTAGCGCACCGTCTGCCCTGGATGACAAGGGGGTGTCCGACCTGCGGCTCTCGAGCCACATGCATCCCTGGAGGCTGTGAAGGGGGCCCAACACACAATCGTAAACTCACTTAAAACATGAGACTTGTTGTGATTACGTATCTCGGTGTATTTCATGTGCGGCCCAAAACCACTCTTCTTCTTCCAGTGTGGCCCAGAGATGCCGAAAGGCTGGACACCCCTGGTCAGTAGAGGGATTCTTCCGACGAGGGGCAAAAGGGGAGTGGTTGTTCCGGAAAGGGCGCCCAGGCCAATGCCGTGGGAGCTCACGGCATGGGGGGGTTGGGGGGGCAGCAGAGGGGGGGCCACAGCGGGCCTGTCAGTCAGGCTGATGACCATCCAACTTGCCTGCGCCCAGGGCCGCACCGCCCTTTTGGAAGCCAGGGAAGCCGGGGGACCAGCTGGTTCTCGCCGGGAAGGGGCGAGGGGACGGCAGACCCGGTCCCCTGCAGGCAGACGGCTGTGGGAACAGCCTGCTCGGGAGGTACCGGGGGACGCCGCGCCGTAGAAGCGTGACGCGGGAGTGCGTGTCACTCCGTCCTGACACTGTCCTTCTGGCACTTGGACAAGCGGCGTTTTGAGAGGTGGATTTTGTTTTTCTAGAACTGAAGTGGCGTTTATCCCGCCCTCCCATGTCAGTGGACGCAGCGACTGACGCTGGATGGCGTGTGGCTTCCACGCCTAAGGCACCTTCGGGCGGGCTGTGCGTGTCTGCAGTTTGTTGGCCCTGCAGACGGATGGGACGTTGATGTGTTCTATCACATCCCCATGGAAGCTGTTACAGAACGGACCCCTGGGGGGGGCGGGGGCGGGGCCCAAATACTGTTGCCGAAACAAGCCCCGCCCCTGGGGTCTCTCTGTACCGCGGGTCTTTGCCCGCCACCAGGTGTGAGGAATTGTGGCTCTCGCTGCCAGAGTTTGGTGAAAAGGAAAAAGGAACTATTTATTCAAAAGTTATACAGGTTTAGAGTCATGGCAGAAGGTCACCATCAAGATCCCAAAGTCCCTTAAAACACCCACAAACACACACAGTCCTCCCCCGCCCCTTTGCCCACCCAGGCCAGTCCGGGGCACTGCATCTCAGGAGAGGAAACAGAAGTCCGTGGCTCGGCTAGACTCCCGGTTCCTCCCAGTCGTCCGTGCTCCGCTGGCCAGCCTCCCGAGGTGCCCGGCACCATCAGCTCTGTCGCACCCGCGACCTCCAGTTCTTAACCCGAACGCCCGCGGCACCTTCTCCCTGCCCACCAGCCACAGTCCTTTCACCCCTTCCTTCCCGCAGGGTCTCTCCTGTGTTCCCCCAAACTGCGAAGAGAGAGCTCTGCGTGGCTGCTCCATCTTGCTTTCCTGCTTCCTAGGCAAGGTCAAGGCAGCCCTCAGGCTGCCCCCAAAACCTCAAGGTTAGAGCCCCGCGTGGCTGCACGCCTGGGTTTAAATCCCTGCATGGATCTTCCTCCCTAAGCCCATTTCCAGCTCCTCCCACAGCTGGCTACACCTGCCAGCACTCCCGTATTCTCTGCCTTCCTTGGCCGCCATAGCGAGTCTGCGCAGGTGTGCAGCGAACCCTCGCCAAGCTCACGCAGGTGCCGTAATCAGGGGAGCTGCCTCCCAGTTCCGTCACAGGTCACAGGTCAAAGTCACGCCCATCTCCCTAGCTAGCCTGCTGTTGATATGCAAAATAACCGTTTTTGCATATCAGGTGTGAAGCTGGCCAGCTGTGCAAAATAACTCCCAACGGCCCTGCTCCAGGTCCCACCCCCCAGCCAGGCCCACCTTGGGGGAGATGGCCTATATTTCCTGGACACCCCGAGTTCTGGACCCCATTACAAATTCCCCCTTTTTGCAGGAGGGCCCCTGGGTGTCCCCCATTACAAAGCTACTTTGAGAACCAACTTAATTCACAGGAAATCTGGAGGGTCATCTGACAGTTTTACTGAATTGCTTAACCACAAAAGTGAGTTTCCTATGAGGAAAAGCTTAAAAAACAGCTGTACTGCTCAGCATCCTCGAAGGAAACCGATGGCATGTTCAAAGGATTCACAACAGAAATCACGATAAAGCGATCGATGATCGGCGGGGATGGAGGAGAGGCTGAGGGAACCTAGGATGAGTAGAAGACCCCAAGGACTAGCCACCTCTGTACCCCCGGACTGCGGGGCAAGATCAGAGCCGCGCTCCAGAGGCGGCAGAATCTACAGGTGTGGGCGGAGCCAGGTGGAGCACCTGGAGGGAGGTGGGGACAGAGCCACGGCCCAGAACCATCTGAAGAAAGAGAGAGTGGTGGGGGGTGGGGGGGCAGCCACTGAAACCTCTGTCCCTCCTGCTGGTGTCTCCACCGTGGCAAAGACCGCCAGGCTAAAGGGGCTGTTGCTTCCAGCCCCCTCCCCACGCTGCTTCTGGCATCGGAAACCTGACTCCGCCTCCCTCCCCCATCTCCCCTGCTGCCGCGTTCAGCCTGTGCCAGCGTCCAGGTCAGGTCGGGGCCATTTCCAGGGCACCTGCTGCTCTTTCTGCGCGACCTCAGGCTCCGTTCCCCTCAGCCCACGCCACGCCACGCCACACCACGCCAGGGCTGCGTGGTCTGTGAATCCCACACTGTCGCTTGTCTCACCCCAGGGCAGTGAGCCGACCGCTTTGCAAACACCTCTCCTTCCAGAAACCACCATCTATTTCCAGTCCCAGATGGTCTTCCTCATCCTCCCCGAGCCCCAAATACAAAGCTCTCCACGCGAGCAAGCACCTCCCTCTTCACCCCGACTCCCCCCATGTGCAGGAAGTGCCCACAAGCACGTAGGGGGCTTCCCTGCCTCCCGCACGGCACCCACACACGGGGGTAGTCTCGATTGTCGTCAGGATTCTCCCTTCTGAGCCCTGTCACACTAGCTTCGACCGACACCACCGCCACTCCCTGGGACGCAGGACGGGGTTTGCCATCACGGGGGGCCGGCGGGGCGACTCCCTGAGCTCCTGTAACTCTCGGCCACGTTCTGACCCTCGGGCTTCAACCACACACGGATCGATCCAGGTGGGGGGGTGCGGGCTGCGTGCATTGGGCCCGCCTTTATTCCTTTTGGTCATTAAATGTTCAAAAGTGGATGATAAATTTTCTTGACTTCAATATATTACCCTGACAGCAAAGTCACTAAGAGGGAATGAAAGTTTCATAAAATCTCTAATGTGGACTGTACATATTTCCCTGTCAGACGAGCTGTTTTTAGCAAAGACGTGCAGGATACTCGGTTTCAATCAGTGGGAATTTAAATAAATTCGTTCCAATCACCACTTTCCCTTCCAGCTATAAATCTGGGGAACCCTGCAGAATCCATCTGAGCTTGTTCTCATGGTAACATCGACGGGGACGACGTTTTATTGATATTAAACAGAAGATGACAGTGGGCGGTGGGACTGCATCTCCGGATTGGAAGATAAAATAATCGAATTAAATAAAATTCTGTCACCTTCAATCAAGACATTTCAGCGTAAACGTCTGTTGTCAGGGAAAAGGAGCACTATACCCAGGATGATTTTTAATGCACCGTAAAAAAAAAAAAAAAAAAAAAAAAGGATATTCTGGTAAAGGGAAGGGAAGAAACCTTTGCCCATGTACAGCCAACTGCTCCTCTAAACGCAGGTCCTGAACTTTTATTCTCAAGACACAGAGTCTTGCCTTCACTTATATTTTTAGTTGTCCATTATTAGTTTCCTATTGATGTAACAGGAAATCTATTTATTCATTTAGTTTTGGGGGGTTTTTTTCTTCTGTCAATTTAATAGCA